>WKFP01014703.1:894703-911810 GCA_011057875.1 Pterocles orientalis
GAGAAAATACAATCTTCAACCTGTAATGTAAAAGAGCATAGTCAGAAGAAGAAGGTACTGGGGTTCTGAACCCCGCACTATCCGCTGCCATCATTTATTTGCTAATGCTTTTTTCCAACTCTTGTCTCTGCCTCCACTTTCTTTGCTGCAGTGTACAACTGCAGCTGCTGTTGCTGATTCTGAGGGAATTCTAGTGTATTAACTCATTTGCAGAATCAATCTGTCTGATTTTTGGATCAGCACGAGTGTTTATGGAAGTTAAGAAGTTCAGAGACAGGACCATATCCCTGAAGAAGTATGAGTTGGCCTGATGAGATGTGAAAATTATACATCATATCACCAAAAAATCAGGAAAAAAATGTAGCATGACTTGATCCAATAGTGAAAGTAACTTTGTCTTCTATTCCACACATTTAACCTTCTATTGTTTTTGATGTGTACAAAGGGATAGTAAGCAACATCAGTTATTAACCAGAGGTTTTTTTAAATGTCCTATTTTCTGTTCTTCCAGAAAGAAAGAAAAGGAATGCATTTATACTACCTGGGTAGCCAGGCTGCACTTTAAGACTGCATTTGTTCAATAAGGCATCAAAGGCCAAAAGACTGGGTGGCTACGTATCTTCTTTTCCCCCCTGAATCTTTAACTGATGTAAATTCTTCATCAAAGGGTCTACTCTAATTTATGATAGATTTTAAAAAGTTGTTTGCATCTGTATGGATGGTGTCCCTTTCAAATTTTCAGGCTAATATTAAAACAATACATAATTTTGATGCTAGATTTAGGGCTGGTCAATTTTTTCTCTTTTTTAAATACCAAACAGTACTATTTCATAAAACTTCTTTTGCTGTTTGTAGCAGAGCTGGGATTTTAATTATGATCTTAAACTAGAAATATTTCTGTCAAAATATGATGCTGTAGTGCCTGATGAAAGTTGACGTTTGGAATCAAGCACTTTCTGGTTGCAGGTCTGCACTCTGTAAACACGGACATTTAATCTGACTAAGTCCTATATTTTACTGAGGAGAATGTGAGCTTTTAAGAGACAAACTGCAATCCCTGTGGAAACCCAATAGTTGTCTTCTCAAATTGTGAGAGTCGTCCTATTTAATCTGGAAAAAGGAATACTGGAAGAAGGAGGTATCAGAAGGCAAAGCCTAACAAGACAAGTAGTGTCTGCCAAATCTCTTTATTTTCTTTACTGCTGCCAAAAAACTGAGCACAAATTACTATCTTACATACCCACTCTTTTTCTTTTTAACTTATTAATGCTCTTACCAAACGTAGATGTTAAAAAACAACACTAGGGATCTTTTTGAGGAAGTGGTAACCAAGCTTTCTATGCTTTAGAATACAGCGTAATATCTCTCACCACTACCACTGGCCCCCTCAGCTGCCCTAACTGGCTGTATACCTTTAAGAAAATGAAATGGAGAAAGCAACAATACTAAAATTATTCCCACTAGATGGGAAAGAGGATGGATATATGCATGGCAGGTGAGGGGGGAGGGCAGAAGCAATGGAAAGAGCCTTAGTGGCTTTGGGAATTTCTATAGAGTGATTTATTCAGCCTGACTTTCAGACCTAGCATTCCAACAGATGTTGTGTTTATTTATAGATCAGGCACTGCAGACAAGGTAATTCATCAGATGGAGTCAGAAGTCAGGGTGAACTGCTGACTTTCAGTTCGTGGAAATGAATACTCTGAACCATGAATGATTGCATTAACCTATTTAGTGATAACTGCAGAGCATGTTCAGGAATAAAACATGCATTCCTTCAGCCTGATGTACGCAGGGATAGAGAATGCTCATCTCTCTCTTTTTTTTAGTCTCTCTGTGCTTGCAACATTTTGGGGCATATTCCTTACTGTGTGGCCTTGCTGTGTCAGGTATAGGAGCAGAGCATGTAGGAGCCTGTTAATTCCAGCACGCTGGCACTGATTTGAGCTCAGTCCTCCTGCCCTAACTCCCATATGCTTCAATGGGAGGTTTACTAAACACAAAGTTCAGAGCTGTTCTAGAAAACGGGACCCACATGAAGTGTGTGGATAATACTTAGGCGATGCTTCCGAGATTGTTGTTTGTGCCTTTCACAACCTTCAGACACTGAATAGATACCAGACAGCTTCCAAACTGCATGGTAGGGGTTTGCCTACAATCTTAGCTTCCCTGTCATTGTGGTCTTTCTGGTCTGTTGCCTGGATTTCTTTCCTTCAGAGACTATAGAAATTGGGGAAAGAAGGGATTTTGATACGTGACTGGTCTTACCATAGGCTTGGGATGCAACTTGCAGAATCAGGCACTGTTAGCGCCTACCATTTAGATGTCACTACAGAAGCAAAGCTACTAAGGAGTGAAAACTAAATGAACAAACAAATACGCTGCTGACTTGGAATGCTTTGCCGCTCCATTTTACAGTTAGCAGCCCGTAATGTATTGGGGTTTCTCTTGGGGTTTCTCTCTAAAATTTCAAATGTAAGACACTAGGTACAAATCTTTCTGACATGTAGGTGGCTAACCTCTCAATGTTTATTGAACTTTTTGATCATAATTTATGTATAACATATCCTATTAACCAGTCCTAATGAATACTAAATGATATTTATTTATGCTGCTTACATTCCTTTTAGCACAAAGCATTTATGAACGGAAAGCAGAGTTTTATCTTTTTCATTCATGAATGGAAAGCAGATGCCTCTCTTTCTTCCCTCTCCTCGGACACTTTGAGCCTTATCATGTGTTAGCTCTGTTATCTTCAACAGGAAAAGTATAATGTAGTAAGAGAAACAACTATGAGATTAAAATCTTTCCATTCTCCTTTGCCCATATCTATAATAAAGTTCTATGTATGTATGTATGTATGTTCATTCTATGCTAAAAGCAAAATCAAAGAATATCAAACCCTCATCTGCCTGGGACACTGTACAAAGATAAGGAATATTTCTCATGCTTAATATTGTATGACACCACATCACCGTGACACTGAGGCACAAATTTATTACTTAATCTCATCTTTAGGTTTTAGTTTCTGACTGTTATTTCTGGCTCAGTTATGCTAGATGGACGATGCTTTCTGGCACAGACTCAGAGTGCATTGCCAATTTTCTCATCCATCTTTCCAAAAATTAAATGAATGAGTCCAAATATTGGATGTAGCCATTCTGCTTCCTCTGATAGCTCGTTCTTTGATTTCTTTGCAGATACTGCTACGAGGTGTCAGTTATTAGGAAAAGCAAGGGTAGTTTTTATGATTATAAAAAATACTCAGCAAGAATAAGTTTCACAGATGATCTCTATCTTCAGTAATTATCAGTTAATAAAGTCAGATAGTATTTCCGTCTACAAGTTTTCTAATAAAAGATGCAATGCTCAGGTTTAGAAATCCATTTTTTCTGAATGGTTTTACTGTTTTTCTCTTTCTGCTTATTTGAACTATTTTTTTACTAGCATATTAATTGGAACTGACAGAAACCAAGTCTTTATTTTATGGCTCGTGAATACTGAGTTACCAATAAGTCAAGAGCTGTTGAAGAACATTTACATGATCTCTTTCATCCAAGGGCTTCCAAGTACCTTATGCTCATTAAGCTTCACTGCAACCATGTGAATTAAGTATTGCTGTACTAGAGACAGACAAACCAGGATGTAAAAAGACGTAACTCTCTCCTCCAGGTTCAGTGCCAGATACAGATAAAGATTTCTATTATTCTTCATCAGATCTGTCATGATTAAATGACTTTTTCCTGCCTTATTTTGTGAACTGTTGGGTAAAGGAGTAGATCCAACGAGTAAATTACGGGTTGTGTAGACGCTACCCCTTCCTGCCTGAGGTATTGTTAAACATTGGCTGAAGATAGCAAATGGCACTCCATGATTTAAAGGCATAATCATAAGGTGATATAATTACAAGGTCATTTCAGTAATGAAAACTACCCACCACGAAGTTTATAGGATTTCTTTTAGTACCTGTGGAAACACACCTGTGCCCACAGTATCGCTCACCTCTTTCAGGTGTACTGCAGGCAGTGTGACCTCTCTGGCTCGTGAAACTTTATTTACTCTCAGAAATTAATCCATCATTTCATAAAATGTTCCCTTATTAAGACAGTTCTCTCTTTTTTATCTTAAAAGACTCTAATACATGTCAGTTGTACGTGACTGTTGGTAAATGACATGCTTACTTCTCAGTGTTGGAAAGGGTGCACTGAGCACATTTTGTCCCTATTGTACAAGAGAATAGAGTAGGAACAAGCTCTAGTGCATTGAGTTTGACTGTCATCTTTTCTGACAATTTGAAACTGGAGGCAGCAAACTATGGTACATTTTCTAAGCATAATACGTGCATGTGAGAGTACAAATATACAAACAATCATTAGGCAAAAGAACCTGATTTGAATAGCCATCTAGGAAAAATGATACCCCTTAAAAATTCTTTCTCATTTAATTTGTTTTCAGACTTTCCTTTCAGTTTGTATTAGGCATCCAACTATGAAAAAATGAATGTGCTTTCCTTTTCTTTAACCAAATAGTGCCTGTTTTTAGTTTTCTTGTAGTTTTTTGAAGAAATTTTTTTAACTGCAGAATAAAAAGGGCTTTCAGTGCCTGTTTTTGCTAGTTCAACAAAAACTGCTGAAAAAACCAATATTTCCTGCCTTTGGAAAAGCTGTTGAGTTCACCCTGTTTGTGTCGTACCCAGAGTTTGCCACTGAAATGCTGATAGTCAGTAGGCCCTAGCATCATGAAGTAGCAGTACTGAGATTGAAATACATGGTTGCTTCTGGAGACAATCTAATCATAAGACCCTGTGATGTAAGAAAGACACACAGCTGTTTGTACTTCCCCAGGAAGTGATCCATTGCTTCCCTTGCCATACTCTTCCTACTCAGCACCTGTAGGAAGTTTATGTTACTAGAATACTGCAGAAACGTGGAAAATTACTAGAATATTGCAGAAAAAATGTAACATGATATCAGTAACACAAAACCAAGATGCATGCCCTGTCAAAATTACACACATCAACCTTTAATTCTTATTTGCCTTATGAACAACACAGAAACAAAACAGTTCCTATTATTCCTTGATATGAAATACCTAGAATTCTGCAGTTGTCTTCACAGAGTTCTTGCCCTCTTTTGTAGGTGGAATACAGATGTGATGCAGAAGTAATTTCTTGATAACTGAATGTAATGATGGATATTGAAATTATATCTAAACTAGCAAAACACTGAAAGCATTTGTATTGATAACACTTTATGATTAATTCATAGGATGGAAATGAAGGTACAAAGATAGAATGCTACCTCATTAAAAAATGAAAGCAGAAAAGCCTAAGTGACTAATACCTCTCTAAAAATGGAACTCATTAATCTTGACTCTGCCAGGAAACATATATGGTCAGGTTTACATGCAGAAATGATTGCGGTGTTTCCAGTGGACCTATACAAGTAAACACATAGTTAGCACTGTAGTAAGTTATGTTTTAGGTGAAGAAAATATGAGGCTTGTTAGGAAGAAAAGAAGTAAAAAAATGTGCAGTAGGTTCCATGCTATAGCAGGATGAGGACTAACTCATCTAACACTATGTTTCTTGTTGTACTGCAAAAAATTGTTTGTACCGGTGCACATGAGAGGGATATACCTCTGTCAATTGTGCTCAGACAGTTTTAACCCTGGTAATTTGTGTATTTCACTATAGTGTCTAAACAATTAAAGGTGTGTACATTTGGTAGCAGTACATTTAGGGTGTTAATTGATTTACTTCTGATATCCAGTATCAAAGCTTATAATATGACAGGCAGACAAATTATAGTTGAATTCACATATATGTGCAGCATTTTTCTTCCATGTTCTCTGCATAATGTCACAATCTCTTTAGAGTTGCTGTTGCCTAGACCTATGTGTTGGAACTTAATCTGGGCTAGTGGGAGGTGTCCCTGCCCATGCAGGGGGGTCGGAACTCAACGATCTTTAAGGACCTTTCCAACCCAAACCATTCTGTGATTCTGTTAATGGTTTTGAGCCTCTGCTGGTTTTTGAATGCCCATAAAAACAAAGATATTGTGCTTACAGTACATTTGTTTTTCATAATTACTTATTTGTGGATACCTTCACTAAATGGTCCATAGATCCCTTGAAAGAAAGACTGCAACTAAAGACATTGATTACAGTTTCTTCATATCAAAGAATTTCAAATGGTTCTTTAAGGCCATTCCATTTCAGGTTTTAATACAATTGCAAGTTTTTCTTGGTTTCAGCGTATTACCTAAATAATCTGATTTGTCTTTCTATCCTGAAAAGGAAAACACATTACATGGTAATAACACATCTCCTTTGTCTCAGGAATCCAAATGAACATTGCTCTCATTTTGTAAATAGTGCATATTATCACAGCTTTATATTGAAAAAATACATTTGTAAGTGTGTTAAATGTGCATATATTCTATATATACACACAATAAATTTTTAAGGAACTCTGCATTTGTAACCCAGAAGGATAATTAAACGTGACTTATTGTGTAATTAAACTGAGGGAATATCTGCTAAAACATTTGTTAACATTTGCTTAATTCAGAATGGACTGGGTTTTTTTCCCTCTTTTTGGTACGCCTTTCTTTCTAAGGTACTTAAACAATGTATTGATTCTCAGAAATGTTCGGAGAAATAGTCATGTCCCATGTTAAGAGACTAATTTTAAGAAAGGAAAAAAATCCTCATGACTATAAATGGAATAATCCTTTCATTTCATCAGTTGGCAGTTGTTTTCAGTCTTTTTGATTCCAAACTCTTTTTGAAGAACTGTGTTAATCCAGTCAAGGGACCAAGGAGATTATATTGTTCTTATGTATTCAAAATTTCAGCTTTTGAGTGCTGAATGAATGCAATGCTCCTGAGGAAATTGTGAAAGAAGCAGTTATTCACAGAAATTAACTTCAGTGGGATTCTTTGTGGTCCTAGAGGTCCAGTGAATATCCCATTGCAATAACAGAAAATAATATTAGAAGAAATAGAACAGGTGGAGCTAGCAAGGAGGAGTGAGTGGGCAGGGGAACGGATTCAAAGTCTGCTGTAATCAATGGTGAGACTAATGACTGTGGTCAGATGGCTGAGAATGACAATGATGAACTCAGTATCAAAATAAACTTTCCATGGGTAATTTATCAACAGAAAATAAGGAAAAAAATATGCTTTATGCCATTTTTAGAACAATTATTTTGCTATGGAGTTAGTAACACCCGCTGTAAAAATACAGGAAAAATCCTTATTTACATCGTTCTTTGTCATTAAGAAAAGATGTTTGTGTGACTAGACTTTTATGCTTACAGTTGATTATAATTAGAAATATATAACATGTAGAATTACTATTTGATTTTTCTCTTGGAATAGCACACTGTAATCCCCTGGCAACCTCATTTTCAGACTGAGGACTGCATATGCTGATGCTGAGATTTATTCAAATGGAAATACTCTAAATTTTCCCTAAATGGACAGTATTCTTAGCAACTTCGATACTTGGAAGAATTGCGGAGAAATCTGAAATATCTCTAGCTGGGAAGGACGGCATGTTGTCTTAAATGTGTTTAAGATATTTAAATGTGTATTAATTCTTCTAAAATAAGACTTTTTTTTGCAGAGTGCACAAAGAATTAAATATAGGTACTGTAAAGAATTTTTATTTAACCTTAGTGATGCAGTATTACCAACAGAGTGTACAGGATGAAGAATTCTTGACCCAGGAGTAAAACACATTAAATATCTGTCAGCCTAGTTGAGCTGGAAGTATATCAAGCCTTTTGTATTAGCAGTATTGCTGGAAGAGCTCTGCTCACATAGCTTAGGAAAGGGTCCTCAGATTACTTCTACCTGCATAGCAAAGCTCCTGTGCTCACTAGCAGCTGCTGTGAATGCTTTGCCTTCTCTGGAGGGTTTAAACTGAGACTTTGGGCTGGCAGGTAAAGGCTGAAAGGATGCATTTTTCACCATTTGCTCTCTTCACTCTGCCCTTCTGGTGTTGCACAATCTGTTTTGAAGTAGAAGTAGGTAGCAGGAAAAATTTATTGCTTCCCGTTAAAATGTTGTGACCCTTAATGTACTTGAAAATATTGAAAATTCCTTCAAGATTTTTGTCCAGAACATGATGTTAAAAACTATTTGCAGCACTGGTTTCCCAGCAAAATCAGCTGCTTTGCTATACACGTTTCTGATTTGAATGGTATAGGGAGTGCTTGGTCTGAATACAAAGTAGCACAGCTATCAGGAAATGTTTCATCCATCTACATGCACAAAGCCAATTATGCCTGATGGATTATGACATGAAGGGCTTATTACAGTTTGTTTGCAGAAACATTAAAGAACAGACTTATCTTTGTTTGCCCCCAAAGAGCTAGTACTTCCTAGGGTTACATCTCCCTGGTTAGTAGCTGGTTCTAAATAGGAGAAAGCATAGAGGAAGGCTGTGCTCTCTGAAGTCTCCTTTACTTTCAGTTTTGCAGGAAATCATAAAATTATTTTGGCTGAATATAGTCCTCAAAAACATACAGTATAGGGGATTGTTTCTATCGATAATTTCAGTTATTTGCAAATGACATTACATCTACTTATACAAAGCCAAATCTTGAAAACTAGTACTTAGTCTCAACAGTTGTACCATAATAGAAAGGTTGTTTTCCCCTGCCTCAGCTACCTTCCGTCCTTCCAGGTGACTAAGATCTGTAATGATCCAGCTTTTAACCTGGTTTGTGCAAAACGGACTACATCTGTAGCATGCTCTGTCTTCCCAGAGTAACCTACCTCTTCAATAAATTTATTTGGTTAGTTATGTTTTGCACACTTGTAGATATGTGTACATGAGCAGAAGTTACAAAAATATGTATTGTATATGCATAACGTACTTTTAAAAATCTTCTTTACGCAAGAGGAGCTGGACTATTCCTGTTAGCAATATGAGAGAAAAGGGCTGTATGCAGTAGCTGTGCTACAGGCAGCAGGGGCTGCACACATGCTCTTATGCTTTCTGAAATAAAAAAGGTGTATTTTTTCCTGTTGATTTTTTTTTTTTGGTATGATTGCTACACTGCCCTATGTTGGTAATGGTATTCACTGGTCACTGTAGGTTACTGCTTTGTATTTTCCCCCTTCTGTTTTACAGCAGCAGCAGTTAGCTATTTCTTTCATCAAAACAGCATATATATATATATATAAGTTGTATGTAAACAATTTGTGCTTAATAGAGGCTTGATGCCTGTCTCAGCTAGTGCAACCACATACAGCTGCACTTGTGTAAAGTGTATCTCGACTCCCATTACAAATCTTAAATACAGATACTAAATCAGAAGGAAAAAGAAGTGCTAGGGAAGACCCCAGGAAAGCCAGTGGAAAGATAATGGAAGCATTCAGTTGAACAAAGTGATTATTTTCTGCTCTGAATTCAAAAGAACGGGACAAGTCACAAGCAGTGGTTGAGTGGCTTTCAGCAAAGGATTGGGTTGTTAACTAGATTAATACAGTATAATCAACAGATTTTGAAACCTTTCTGTTTTACACCTTATTTGGTCTCTAAATCTTTTAAAAACCATTTACTAGAGAAGCTGCAGTTCTTCTTAGGAAATTTAATGTCATTCTTGGCTGACGAAGAGAATGTCTATTCTAGCAAGGGGAAATCAGTAGAAGAGGAAAACGGAATGTGGATCTCAATCTTCTTTGCGAAAATAAGTACTTGAATTCTTTCTTTAATGCACGCTTAGCGTATTCGACCGCTTCATAAGTGGATGCTGACAGCTTTCTTTTACATGTTTTTCTTGCACTGCTTCTTTTCTGGATGCATTTTGAAAGTTTTGGTTGCAATGACCATGAATTTAATTTTTTTTATTCCTCAGTTCCATGTGCAAACTATTGTCAGGTGGCAGCACTTTTTACAGTAGAATCCATGAGGTGGCAGAATCTCAGAGTGTTTTACTTGTGGGAGGCCTTATTAATGTAGCTGAACATATTCTGTAAAGGCTTCACTGGGAAACACATGGAAAAGTTTCTAAGCTTCCATTTGGCAGATATAAAACAGGGCATAAGTTCACAAAAATTAAATATCTGCAACAACGACTTGTAAAATCATCGTCATGGTATTTCTAAGACACTAAACCAAGGAGCTGCTTCTCTATTATTATCAGTTTCTGTGAGTGTGTTTTTTTTCTTCACTAGAAAACTGAAGATAGACAAGGTTCTTTCATCTCTCTGTTTACTTTTATCTTGGTAAAAGGCAGTACAGCACGGCAGCAATGATGCATTTTACATCTGGGATTCACCCTCCATCTTTCCCCATGGGGGTAAGTCTGGACATCAGTAGGTAAAAAGAGACAGGACCCTGTTGGATGGAGCCCATCATGGTTATGATGTATCAGGGAATTTGTATCAGATTTTTGAAAGTCCAAATTTAAACCAGTGTCCTTACCATGACCATATATGAACCACTTTTAACAGCACACTCCGAGTCTTAGATATCGTATATGTGACATGGTTCTGCACTTCCTAGAAGAAAGAAATAGTTTGTCTCTCTTTAAGAAAAGCCTAGACCAGGAAAAGTCATTACTTTTTTTTCTGAACACGTCATTCTTCTGACACCAGCTGCATGCTACCTTCTGTTAACCCAGTTTTATTTTAGTAAGAAAGATCTGAACCAGGAATTCTGGTACTTGCAGTAAATGTGGTACATTTAATATTTCTAAAAATGAACCTAGAATCTAATCAGATCCATTAGACATCCTGGCTGTTGTGCTAAATCTCCTTAAATATGTATCGCTGGAATAAAATCTAAGGCCCGTAAGGTAGTATAGAAGGAACAGCAGAAATGTAAGAAATGGTGTTGCTCGTTAGGTATAGTGAGATATTTTGAAACACCCAGCATGTTGTATATAAGGAAGATGTATTGAACTGTATGTTTGATCTCTATGAGAAAAAAATGGAATGAATTCAGAAAAGCCACAATCTAAGGATTAAAAAAAAACAACCCCTAAGGCATGACTGAAAAATCAGCTTATTCTTTAAATGCTAATTAATAAAGCTGTCTGAGGACAGAGGTGGCTGTTTCAGAGCACTGGGACTTGAAGGGTTAATTTGTTTCTTTTCATATTTGTTACCATGCTGAAAATGTTGTTACGGAAACCATATATATGCTGTTTCTTAAATAAATATTCTCCCAAGGCCTCTGGAACAAAGAAAAGAAATTGAAGCTATTAGTATTATCATTGGTGTTGGCTGTCTGAAATCCCAAATTTGGGATTGTAATTGATACTGGAAATCCAAGGATTTTGGCTTCCTGGTTTTATAGTAAAAAATGTAGAAAGCCGATAGCATTGTCATCTGCTTCTTAATCACTGTGACAAACTGGGACTGGGTCTCTATGGTCCCTCTGCTTAAAGCATCTTGAGGTTTCCCCTGGTCTGGAAAGCCTGCAAGCCAAGAATAATTTATGTGGAAATTCACCACGTGAATTTGCCCTGTAATTTGGGAAACCTCAACCTTAGCTTTGTAGCAAACCAGCTTGAGATTGATGCTGAACAGGTTTTCTGAACGGATTCATGTGCTTTGAAGAAATCTGTGCTTGGCTTGCAGGTGTTTTGCCTTTAATTCTGTGGGAACTCAGACAACTCAAGAATTCAGAGAAACCTGTAGGTATTTTCTGGAGGAACTTTGCTTCTTTAGAAAGTTTTCATATGCTTCGGTTATGGTACAATCATGATGGAAAGGGGAAATGTGAAGGAAGTTTCTGATCATGTTGTAAGGAGAGGATGAGAATCATATGGTGACAGTTGAAGTCAGGTAAATCAACCCTGGGGCCAGGATATCATTTCAGACAGTGGGATTAATGAAGCATGACTGATGACTGGACTTGTCACTTGAAATTCTCAAAGCTAAAGTGGTTCTTTGGTTTATTCATTGTGGAGACGGAGAGACCAGTCAGGATGTTTGACTGGTATTGGTCCTTTCCAATAACAGGTTTTATGGCCTTGAATCTGTTTCATTTTTCTTTTTTCACGAGCTGTAAGCAGCACAGGATTATTTATTTTGCTAGTATGTGTTAGGAAAGCTCATTCAGATAGTGAAAGCATTAGAATCCCATGCCTTGTATAAGCATCCGTACCACCAAGAAAAAAAATTGTAATGCATTTTTTTGTGATACATAATTTGTTTCTGGATGCCCTGCATTAATGGAAGTTAAAGTCAGAATGAAACTGTCAGGAGCTATCAGAACATGTTTTCCAGAGTTAGACTAAAACCAGCGGCTGTAATTCCTAAATGATTAGAGGAATATCCTTTAGAAGCGGGGAGGCACCTGTATTATCCCTGCAGCACCAAGAACATAATCAGAATTCCATTTCTGGTTCCAGACATCAAAAATGAGAGCAAAATATTAAAAGCAGTGCAGGAAAGAGCTGTGAAAAAGCTGAAGGCTCTGGAAAATATGGCTTATAATAGTGGATGGAACTTTGTTCAGTCTCTTTATTTGGCAGAGAATAAGAGGTGAGTTGACCTTAGTCAAAATGTTCCTGCTGAAAAGGTCTGAAATCTGACAATGTCCATAGATTTTATTGTGGTTTTAATTTTGAGCTATAGCATTACCTGAGGTACTTATAGATTACTATATTACAGTACATAGTAGGAAATATTTTAGTCTTTTGAGTCAGCCATTCTGTGATCTGAAGTCAACTGCAATTCAACTGTAGTTGTGCCTTATAAATTCATCTTAAGCAGCCCTTAAGTGATTTGTGAGAAGGTAGAATAAGAGCATTTTCAGTTTAAGAAGTCTGTGTTACCTGCTTCTTTCATTAAAATTAGTATTTTCTTCTCTTCCGGTTAATATTTCAGTAGAATCAGGAGAGTACATTGACAGTTTAAGAATACTTTGCCAGGTGTCTGGTATTATCCATGTACACGTATGCAGATATTTCCTTGAGGTGCAACTGTGGTGTTCATTTTGTCATTCAACTGGTAAAACAGTACATTGAAGGAAATTAATTTCTCTGATATTCTTCATCCATTTAGTTTCACTATAAACATGTTTTGCTTTAAAAGGATATCTTTGTATTTGTTTCACTTCACTTTATCTAAGTCTCTGCTGTAATTTTTAGGAATAAGGAAAGTGTTGATTATGGGGGTTTTTCAGATTCTGTAATGGTTAATATTATTCCACATTTGAAAGGCTTATACAAACTTGGAATCCAGCAAGCAAGAATGTAAATGTAAATAAGAGATTGAGTTCGTGCTTCAAAAGTATGTATACAAAATCATATCTTTTCTGATTTGTCAAGCATAACTGAGTCCCTCAGGGAAATTATGCTTGGCTGGTCATTCTGGTGAATATGCAGAAATACTGAGAAAAATACTGAAATAACTGGTCTTGTGCTGGTAATGTTTTTGGGTGCATTTTCTTTTTTAGTTTGTGCTGGTAACAGTTGATCAAGACTGACTAATTTTGAAATCGGAGCATGTATGGAAACAACTTTCCCCTAGCTTTAGATACTGGATTACTTTTGTTCCTATCTTGTATTTTCTGTAATCATTTTTATTTTAGGAAATTGGTTTGGGTATTACCCATCAGATTGCAATTTTAAGGACAATTTTTGCTAAATGGGATGTCACATCTTCAAATGTGCTTCACTCCTCTAAAGCTGTTTCCACATTCATATTTTAGAACCTTTTATTCATCTTTTAGTCTTGAATGACCTTTGTTAGCTGTCACTGTCAACTAGGAATCACCACTCTTGACAGCTGCTGTCAGTTCTGAAGAGATGTAAATCCCTATGCCATATTCCACAGGGCTGGAAAAGCCAACTTCTCTGAAGTGTTGAATACATCAAGGAATAAAAACAACCACCTACATGCACAGTAAATACTATTTCTTCAGAAAATAACTTGCCCTACTTACTATCTAAAATAGTGACAAATATTTAATGTGCTGCAAGTTTAAAATAGATCAGAGTGACATTTAGATCATGTAATAAAAGGGATGATGAAAGGTCCATATATTCTGGCTTGGCTGGAGATTCTGTGTAGTGCAGTTAAGCACAAAAATATGGAGAGATTGTTATTGACTGCTGGAAGTAACTAATCGGCTTTTTTTGAGAGGGGAATACATTTTCAGTGAATCCATCTGGTTCTTAAAAGTACTGGTAAGCAACAGAAAGGTTTCTAATGCTTATAGTAAGATTATTGAAAGAATTCTAAGATCAGGATTCATTTAAATTTTAAAAGACATATTAGAAAAAGATATCTGACTAAATAGTTTATTTATATCCTAAACCATATTTTCTGATTTCTGCAGTCAAAATCAGTGAATAGGACAAAATATACTGTCTTTGTAATATTTACCGAGTAATTTTTTACAAATTTGTAGTAATTAAATAATTTGGACACGTTGTATAATTATACTGATTGGTGTTAATTGGTGGTTTTGAACAGATAAAAGTTATATTTGATCAAGAAGTCTACTGTTTAGCGAATCATTAGAGAACTAAATTATTTGAGAATGCCCCTAAAATTTTCACTAGGTTGACAAATTAGAGGATGAGTCTGATTCAGAATTACATAATCCTCCATTTCATGTTTTAGTTTCTCAGCTGGAAATGGAGGAAAACATTAGAAGTCAAGACAATACATTGGTTGTTTAACATGATAATAATTTTTTAAACTTTTGAAACATAGGAACATGTTGAAGAGGTTACACTGGTACTTAAAGGTAATGAACAAATTGTGACCCAACGGCACAGCTTTATTGCTGGTCAGAAAACATCAGCCAAATCAAAGTGAGGATTATGTCTCTTAAATTTTTGTGCCTAAGTGTGTCCATGTTTCTGTGCACGTGTGCTTGCATGTTCACAAATGTATATATAGAGAGAACTACACTCACATATGTTCAACAGATTAATTTATGTATTCAATTTTTAAAATTTTTTTGATGACTCAACATTGCTAGAATGAATCGGTACCTTTCACTTCTGTTAAATCTCTGTTACAGACTTGGGATAGTTTCTCAAGGAAGCTAGAAGACACACACAGAACAGGAGAAACTCATGAATTTTTTTCTTCCTCCTTTCTGTTCTGCATGGCTATACTTGAGGAGTACAATATGAAAGGGAATGGCAAGCTCTTGGCCCTTTTCTCTGCCATTCTAATTTTCTTCCTGTTCTTCCAGGTTTACTGTACAATCTTGAAGAATCAGGGACATAAATTGTGACTGATATAGTGATGAGTTTTCTTTTTCACTTGCCTGTGTGCTTCTTTGTTTGTGTGTCTGCATAAAAGTAAGGACTAATCTCAAAAAACCTCCTTTCCCATTAAAAATCAGATAAAAGAGGGAAAAAGTTACTTCTGTACTTTTTGAGGAATACAGTTAACATAAGGTTCGATCAAGGCAAGTTTTGTTAAAAACTAATGTTCTATGAATGTTACCTCCTGGGCACACAGGGAGTTTAAAATTCATGATGCTTTAGAACCGAGATCTGACAGCAGGTGGAATTTCTGGGACTGGAAATTAGAGATATTGCGATACCAACAACCCAATAAGTGACAGCTGAGTGCTAATCTTTGCTTTGTATTTTCGTCTTCAACTGTGCATTTTCTACTCAAGCTCTAAACATAATTTGGGAAATTTCAGCTCTTCAACTGCAAAATTATTTTTTAATTTTTGTCACTAACTATTGTCTAACTAACTGTTTTCAGTAACTATGTTGTCTGTGGAGGCAAAAGGGGCAGCCTTGTATCTGAGGAAAATACTTTTAATCTTACCTACAAATAACAAAGAGATAGTTTCAGTTCCAGACCTCCAGAGATGTGCTTTTCACATGCATACACACTAATTCATGGACTGGAAGGTTTATTCTGTTCAGAGAATCACAAGCATTGTAAGCGATGTACAAAACTGAGCATAACAAGAATGCTGTGTTACTCCTGTGTGATTGTTACCTGGAGAAAATTAGCCCTAGGATCTGTGGATCAAGGAAAGAATCAACATTTCTTTTTCTTTTTCCTCCTCAACAAACTAAAATGACAAATTATTCAGCTTTTAAGAGTGTAACTCTTACGTGAAGCCTGAAATTCAATTGAACTATAAGTGGGTGACCAGGGGGGAGTTTTATGGTGTTCTCTCTGTGTTCTGGGAATTACAAACCATCAAAGAAGTCACTTCTTAAAAGCTCCAATAGGCTCACATTATTGATTAATAAGAAGCTGCTTCCACAGCCCAAGAATACTAAAAGCTAAGACCAACCTAGTCCCAAATGAACAATCTTGTGCTAAGAGTCTTATTCTGCTGTAAATCCACAGGCCACCTCTCATTGATGCCAGTGGAAGTTCTCCAGTAGTCTAGAGCAGTATCTGTCCCTAAAGAATTACATGACTTAAATCTCAAAGAACTAATAAAAGAAATGTGTAGCAGTTGAGACAAATGAGTAATTTCACAGATGTTAAGTGCCTTTTATGTTATTGATTTTAAAGTAAAAATCCAGATGAAATTTTTCAGAGAAACTATCTGAAGATATTTGAACAATGTCAGTAGTATAACAATCAGAGCTTGAAAATTTAGTTGTGATAGTGAAGCAGAGGAGGTTGCTAACAGTCCAACATAACCCCAAAAGGAAAAACACAGGCCTTTTTTTTTTTCCCCACAGATGTGCCTTTTACCATTATCACTTTTTTACTACACCGCAGAATAAGTACCACAACCACAGCTCTATCTCCTTTTACCTTTTCCTGACATGCCTATTTATTAGGTTGCTGGCAAACTTCCAGCCACCTCCAGCAGTGATAGTTCATTAGCTGTGTAGTGAACAGGGCGGTCTATGAAGATGTGAGATTAATTTAAATTGGTGATGGGAAGATATTTCAGAATTTGGATCCAAATTACAAATACCTTTTTCTTTAAAGTTCAATTTGAGATTAAGATTTAGACTTAATTTTATCCATCTCTAGTTCAAAGTGTAAAGGGAAGTTACCATAAGTACATTCAAATACCTCTCTTTCCACTTCTTTCTTCCATCAGCTGTGTCAGAGAATTCTTGCTTGAACAGAACTACTTATCAATATTGGTCAGAAAAAAAAGAAGAAAAGAATTTTCTCTGTT
>WKFP01014703.1:918469-937784 GCA_011057875.1 Pterocles orientalis
GAATAGGACAAAATATACTGTCTTTGTAATATTTACCGAGTAATTTTTTACAAATTTGTAGTAATTAAATAATTTGGACACGTTGTATAATTATACTGATTGGTGTTAATTGGTGGTTTTGAACAGATAAAAGTTATATTTGATCAAGAAGTCTACTGTTTAGCGAATCATTAGAGAACTAAATTATTTGAGAATGCCCCTAAAATTTTCACTAGGTTGACAAATTAGAGGATGAGTCTGATTCAGAATTACATAATCCTCCATTTCATGTTTTAGTTTCTCAGCTGGAAATGGAGGAAAACATTAGAAGCCAAGACAATACATTGGTTGTTTAACACGATAATAATTTTTTAAACTTTTGAAACATAGGAACATGTTGAAGAAGTTACACTGGTACTTAAAGGTAATGAACAAATTGTGACCCAACGGCACAGCTTTATTCCTGGTCAGAAAACATCAGCCAAATCAAAGTGAGGATTATGTCTCTTAAATTTTTGTGCCTAAGTGTGTCCATGTTTCTGTGCACGTGTGCTTGCATGTTCACAAATGTATATATAGAGAGAACTATACTCACATATGTTCAACAGATTAATTTAATATATGTATTCAATTTTTAAAATTTTTTTGATGACTCAACATTGCTAGAATGAATCGGTACCTTTCACTTCTGTTAAATCTCTGTTACAGATTTGGGATAGTTTCTCGAGGAAGCTAGAAGACACACACAGAACAGGAGAAACTCATGATTTCTTTCTTTCTCCTTTCTGTTCTGCATGGCTATACTTGAGGAGTATGATATGAAAGGGAATGGCAAGCTCTTGGCCCTTTTCTCTGCCATTCTAATTTTCTTCCAGGTTCACTGTACAATCTTGAAGAATCAGGGACATAAATTGTGACTGATATAGTGATGAGTTTTCTTTTTCACTTGCCTGTGTGCTTCTTTGTTTGTGTGTCTGCATAAAAGTAAGGACTAATCTCAAAAAAACTCCTTTCCCATTAAAAATCAGATAAAAGAGGGAAAACAGTTCTGTACTTTTTGAGGAATACAGTTAACATAAGGTTTGATCAAGGAAAGTTTTGTTAAAAACTAATGTTCTATGAATGTTACCTCCTGGGCACACAGGGAGTTTAAAATTCATGATGCTTTAGAACCGAGATCTGACAGCAGGTGGAACTTCTGGGACTGGAAATTGGAGATATTGCGATACCAACAACCCAATAAGTGACAGCTGAGTGCTAATCTTTGCTTTGTATTTTCATCTTCAACTGTGCATTTTCTACTCAAGCTGTAAACATAATTTGGGAAATTTCAGCTCTTCAACTGCAAAATTATTTTTTAATTTTTGTCACTAACTGTTGTCTAACTAACTGTTTTCAGTAACTATGTTGTCTGTGGAGGCAAAAGGGGCAGCCTTGTATCTGAGGAAAATACTTTTAATCTTCCCTACAAATAACAAAGAGATAGTTTCAGTTCCAGACCTCCAGAGATGTGCTTTTCACATGCATACACACTAATTCATGGACTGGAAGTTTTATTCTGTTCAGAGAATCACAAGCATTGTAAGCGATGTACAAAACTGAGCATAACAAGAATGCTGTGTTACTCCTGTGTGATTGTTACCTGGAGAAAATTAGCCCTAGGATCTGTGGATCAAGGAAAGAATCAACATTTCTTTTTCTTTTTCCTCCTCAACAAACTAAAATGACAAATTATTCAGCTTTTAAGAGTGTAACTCTTACGTGAAGCCTGAAATTCAATTGAACTATAAGTGGGTGACCAGGGGGGAGTTTTATGGTGTTCTCTCTGTGTTCTGGGAATTACAAACCATCAAAGAAGTCACTTCTTAAAAGCTCCAATAGGCTCACATTATTGATTAATAAGAAGCTGCTTCCACAGCCCAAGAATACTAAAAGCTAAGACCAACCTAGTCCCAAATGAACAATCTTGTGCTAAGAGTCTTATTCTGCTGTAAATCCACAGGCCACCTCTCATTGATGCCAGTGGAAGTTCTCCGGTAGTCTAGAGCAGTATCTGTCCCTAAAGAATTACATGACTTAGATCTCAAAGAACTAATAAAAGAAATGTGTAGCAGTTGAGACAAATGAGTAATTTCACAGATGTTAAGTGCCTTTTACAGTGGTGAGACAGATGTAAGAGGAATATGTTATTGATTTTAAAGTAAAAATCCAGATGAGATTTTTCAGAGAAACTATCTGAAGATATTTGAACAGTGTCAGTAGTACAATTACTAATCAGAGCTTGAAAATTTAGTTGTGATAGTGAAGCAGAGGAGGTTGCTAACAGTCCAACATAACCCCAAAAGGAAAGACGCAGGCCTTTTTTTTTTTCCCCACAGATGTGCCTTTTACCATTATCACTTTTTTACTACACCGCAGAATAAGTACCACAACCACAGCTCTATCTCCTTTTACCTTTTCCTGACATGCCTATTTATTAGGTTGCTGGCAAACTTCCAGCCACCTCCAGCAGTGATAGTTCATTAGCTGTGTAGAGAACAGGGCGGTCTATGAAGATGTGAGATTAATTTAAATTGGTGATGGGAAGATATTTCAGAATTTGGATCCAAATTACAAATACCTTTTTCTTTAAAGTTCAATTTGAGATTAAGATTTAGACTTAATTTTATCCATCTCTAGTTCAAAGTGTAAAGGGAAGTTACCGTAAGTACATTCAAATACCTCTCTTTCCACTTCTTTCTTCCATCAGCTGTGTCAGAGAATTCTTGCTTGAACAGAACTACTTATCAATATTGGTCAGAAAAAAAAGAAGAAAAGAATTTTCTCTGTTTTCTGTATGTTTCTTATTGTTTTTTTAATTTTTAAGCAAAATTTTTTTTAAACAAAAATCAGACATCTTAGAAAAGCTCTTTGGAAAGAAAAACATACATTCTCTTTCAGTTTTGACATCTTTCAAGTTTCCTGGTTATTTTTAGAAAACCCAGCTGTACTCCAGACTGCTTGCTTCCCTCAAAAGAAAAATAAATAATAAAAAAAAAAATCTGAAGTGTTTTTTGTGCCTTTGAACAATCTGAGAAAAAAGAGATAGAAAATAGTAGTAGAAAAGCAGGCTAGAAGCAATGATGCTACTTATAACATGATTACTTTGGGAACTATGGTGCTGGAAATTATTTTATATTTTTGGAAAACAGCTAAAGTGTTGTGAAAGGCAAATAAGAAGCAAAACTTAAAGAGGGACAGCTTCCAATCTTGATTATAGTGGTAGGGTCACCAGAATACAATTAGACTTCTCTTGCAACTAGTTTGGAAGGAAAAAAGTCAGTCGGCATAAAAAAAATTAATGGTATTTAGCATAATTTTATAAAAATTTCCAGACTCCAAATAATGGAGAATTTGCAAGACATCACAGGACCCACTCTTGTGTAAAATTCTAAATTACGTATTTCTGTCACTAGAATTAAAGCAGTTACATATCCTTTTGAAATTAGTATTCTCTGTTATTTTGATGAAATCCTTATTCCAGAAAAACATCACAGAGAATTAACAAAATTCAAGCAGTTTTGTATCAATATTAGGCTGAAATTTTGTAATTAAAAAGGAAATACTTCCTGTATTGCATTTATTATATTTGTTAAGCTGTAATTGCTATCCTCAGCTCTGCCATCTTGTCATGTGTAAGAATTTAAAACAAACATAAAAACAAAAGATGGTTATAGAAACTGTTTTTATACCCTCACTCATGCAATGTAAATCTCTTCAAGAAAAAAGTCCTGCTGAATGGAGGTATTATTTTGTAACCTATCAAGTTGATTAGACAAATTCCTCATATCACCTGCAGAATTTGGAGTTTTCTGGCTTGGAGTGAAAATGCAAAAAGGCGGCTGAAACATTTCAAGTTCTACAATGAATGCCATGATATAAACCATGTGTAATTCCTGTGGCACTGTCTGTCCACTGCTTTAGTGTTCACACAATTTGTGCTATTTTGAAATGACTGAAATTTCCTATAGGCTGTATTGTATTGGACTTCTGGGTATCCTTTAACCACTAAGAACCAGTGGACATCAGAATTAGGTGAAGTGCAGGCCTATCCCAAAGGCAAGTTACAGACAAAGAGGGTGGTTGTGCTGATTCTTTTAACCTGTGCATCCCTCTGGATTTCCCGCTATTGTATATCATGTCATTTAGTGATGATGTAAATTATGATATAAGTTCTGTTTACACATGAAAGTAGCTGTGTAGCTGACAAAATGGTGTAATTTGTGCTGTCATTGAATTTGATTTACATGAAGCTGAAAGCAGTATAGTAGGAAAGAGACTGCTGTAGTGACTTAATTGCTTGTTGTTCCCCTAAATACCTTCTTTCTCACTGTGAAAACAATTCCAGTTTCATATCCTGCTTCCACAGAAGTGCTTGTCCAGGTGCTAGCTGCTCACCTTACCACAGCTCCTTGCTGTTTGGTTAGGAAGTGTCTCTGGAGCTAGAGTAAATCAGTTGTGTTGCCTGAATCAAAATCCTGAACGTGGCAATAACAGCAACGCCTGCGTTTACCTGTTCTGTGTAATGATGTGCCTTGTTTGAGGTGGTATCTTTTGGGAAAGACATGGGCGTTCACAGGGCCTCTCTGAACTAAACAGCTGTGTTATGACATGTTTTCTGCAAGATGAACAACAATTTGCAGTCTGCTGCTGGGTTCAATATACTTAGTGTGGTGAAGGTGACATCTTCAAAATTATTTGATAGTTTCCTGCAATGACACTGAAACTGAGTTCCAATTCAGTAGCTGAATTGCCCTTGCTGTGTCTCCCCATATCACATTAGATTTCTGCTGCAGACAAAGCTTGAAGAAATTGTAATACTTTGACAACACTACCAGTCTGTGGCAGATACTGATAAAAATAAATATACGCTCTTAACTAAAGCCTGTGCCATTTTTCATAGTAAGGGATTATCTGCAGATGCTAGTTTACCGGCTATTTCATCAGTGTTTGTCATTGCAAACTTAAGATATTTGAAATAGTGCAGTTAATGAAAATCATCAACTGCATTAAATACCATTATATTAAAAATCAGTCTTTAGTGAGGTTGTACATTCAAAGATCTTTTGTTCTGTTGCTTACTGGGATAACTCAGAAAAAGGTTAATAAGAAACCATAATCCTTATCTGCATTTCCAAGAATGCTGGAAAGGTTTACAAAGCTTTTGAGGTAAGTATTTCAGATGACTCTCCTCCTATTGTTGAATGTTACATCAGTTCTGCTGGTTAACCCAAGGCAACTGTCACTTGTTTTTCTTCCAGTTCAGTTGATCAGTGGCTGAGATGACTTATTTTCGTCCATCTTTAAAATGAGTTTAGAGCTTTGAAAAATACTTTTGGAATACCAAATCACAAGAGAGAAATATATTTTGAAATGTAGTATTATATTTCAAATGTTTTCCTATTTTGGAATCTAAAGAGAGGATCTAATGATATAAATTTATTTATGTGTGGTCTTCTGTGTATTAGTGAAGAAATGGCAACACATTTTAAAACCAGGCAGCCACTTCTAACTCCCATGTCACTGTGCATGATAATGCCATTTCCTTATAGGGAAAGTATTTTTTCTACAACAACTACACTTTTATGTTTAAGTGTATTGGCTGTATACTCCAGCTATTTTTTTCAATTTAAACCTGCATATTTCAAGTAAGACAACAAAATTTTTCAAATCTCATTTAACAACTTTGAAAAAAACACAGATCCATCTAATTAATTTTTTTATCTGTCCAGTGGAGTTACTAAAATTCTATAAATTATACTATCTAATGTATCAATAAAAGATATCCCAACAATTTCCAGCTTGTTGGTAGTATCTAGGGCTAGATGCTTCAAAGGTAGCGATAAGATTGCTTCTGCAGACAGATGGGGCGTAGCATGACCCACATTAGGCCACACTGAATCTTCATTAGATTAAATTGACCTAGAACTTAAACCTGAAAATGTGAAGCTTAATGATTTCCTGCAATTTTGTTATCACATTCATGGGTATCTATACAACCGTACAGTTTCATGTTGATTTTTCTTAGTCTTGACTTTTGCAACAATTAAAAGAACACCACTTATTTTCACTTTTCCACATTTTATAACAATTAAACCAAAAATAGTTATTTTCCATCTTTCTTTTCTATAGAATGCTCCCTGTTCGTTACTTCATAAAAAAAGAAACAGATCCTAATTTTGCTTTCTCTACACCATTAATCCTGTACTGTTTTATTATATACCTCGTTTGATCATTTTCATCAGCGTCGTCTGTCATCATCTCTTCTTACAGTACTTTTAAAAAGTGATGACTAGAACAGCACAGGCCAATCTCTATGAGCCTTTACAATAGATCCTGATAATGGGTAATGATAAAGAGTATTGAACTTCTATAGCTTCATTTTAGCTTTTATTTACTTATTTATTAATTTAATTGCAGCTAGACCTTGTGCAAAGGTTTCTACTATCATTACCCAACTTAATTTTTGAGATGATAGGATCACTTTTAATCTGAATGCCAAGATATTGAAATATATTATTGCCTCCATCTTCCAGTGGCTCTTATTGGTTAAGTTAATGTTTTTTACAGTTGGTAAACACATACTCAAATTAACCTTACATACAAGTTAGAAGTTCTGTTCTTGAGTCACCTGTTGATGCACTAATTTCTAAGTCAGAATAAATTATTTTTCCTGGAGAGCCATGGTTCCATCTGGAAAATATGCAGACTTCCTGAAATTTATTACAATTAGTAAGCCTCAACCACTTTATGTTTTTTCTTAGCCAAGTACAAAGGTGTTTAAATGAAACAAAACAAAATAAAACTTAAGAATAAGGAATTTTGGACATGTTACCATATACCAAATGCAGTAGATCATCTCCTCAATCATACCATCTATCACAGTGGCAGATAATTCCCGGGCACACTTTTTTGCAGACCAGGCTGAAAAAAAGTTGCTTTCAGCAGAAACTTCTTTCTAAATCATAGTTACTAGGTTTCTGCTGATGTAATAAAAACATGATTAGTATCTCCTCTGAAATTTGTCTTTTAAAAATATGTTTTATATTAACAATGAGAGGTTTTATTTTAATTTGCTTCCAGATATGCTTCTATGTTGACAAGGGAGTGTAGTTTAGACATTTAATTGACATAGACATTATTGACATAGAACTATAGTTGCAAATGATCTGCAACTGTGATTGATCTTTTACAGGAGAAATGAGTGGCTTCACTTGAGGAATGTCTATGGCAATGTTCTCCTGTCTATTTCTTCCATTGATGTGTCCTATTTCAGATAGTCACCATCTGAGAGAGGAGATGAGGAGTAGCTTCTTGCAGATTGTTTATAAGCAGATGGCAGAGTGCTTACTGAAAGATTTGAGGTGTGAATTTATACTGGATACTTATTGGCATAATTTCAAGGTAGCAAAAAAAGAGCAAATTGTTAGCAATATTTTAGCACAATTTGACTAAACTACAAAGTAATGTCCCTTTGTGTATGATTTGGGAATATTTTGTGAGCTCTAATTTAGCAAGGATAGTCTAGAATACAGAGTAGTTTAGTGGGACTTGTGAGATTTAAGTTCATTACCCGTTTCAGCCACAGATTTCTACATACGGTATTCTGTTTAAAATGAATGCATTGCTTTCGATCTCAGAGGGCTGGTAAACAGATAAAGCTTGTAAGGACTCTCGAGTGCACAGATCCTCTGCTGATATGCAATGTAAATATCTAGTTTAGCATCTAACTCTGTGTTGTCTGCGCAAAGGAATACTCTGATTTAAATGGGATTAGTGGTGTACATGAAGTTAAGCATGTCCATAAATGTCTGTAAGGCTTTAGTTACTCGGTGCACTCATTATCTCAATTTGTTGCTTCATGGAATTGCTCCAAGTATCTCATCTAATCAGATCCTCCTGGAGGCACAACATATGCCCACAATAGCATGAGCTATATATAGCTTCTTCCACAGTTTTGAAAGATCAATGGAATATCTTTCTTGCCAGTGCATGTATGTGTCTGTGAATTAACCTGTAGGAATTAAAATCCCTCAATACGATCACAGTGTGAACACTATAACACCAGTATAAAGCTGAGGCAAAAGTGTCATTTTTAGATAAAAGCACTGTAATTAAATGTAGGTATAAACAAATATATAGCACTGTATTATAAATGATATAAAATAGATTATGTAGACTAATATAGTTCCATTTAAAAATAAACTTGACACTCACTCTTGTATGCTAATCACAAATATGATCTGCAAATATAGGAGAATAATAGCCTTATGCTGAATGAAAATCAGACAGATGTTCTCCACTGAAGATGTTTACCTCAGTAGTAAAGAATGTTTGCTTCAGGTACTTCTTAATGACTAACCTTTGGTATTTAAGCTTGAAGTACAGATGGCAAATAAACCAAAGAATTCTATTCTTAGTAATGCTGTTGTAAATCTGTTGAATTACCCTATATAATTGAAAATAGAGTAGAATGTGACAAAAGGTTCTGGCCTATTTTTGCTGCTTCTGTTGCTTTCATCTACAAAGGCAGCTGTAGGAATCAGTGCAAGTATGTATGAAGTATTACTTGAAATGTGTAAACACAGCAGAATATGACTCTTTAGAGTTTGAAAGTACTCAGTAGTATTTCTCTTTTACCCACCCTATTTGAATTTTTTTCAAACAACAGAATTAAGAAAAACAGCTCACCATACAGCTGGCTGTAAAATGCTGATATTAAGAGTACCACATACCACGACCTGCTGAATGGATTAAGCATGAAGCATTTGAAAGCCAGAAAAAGCTGGCATTACGAATCCTTTAATTTATGTTACTGTCTTTGTTTCTAGATATACAATTCCCTCTTGGCCTTGCCATTGATGTATTTTCACACCACCTGAAAAAATGGTACTGTGACAATAAACATTAAATATTTTTCCTTATGATCATATGTCACTTGTAAATTATATCAGAATAACAAAATGGAAAACTTCAAATACTGTTAATACTATCAAGCAATGGAAAATATCAATGAAAGCAATTTCAAATGAACTTAATGTGTCTGAAATGCCAGATACAATATTAGTGCTGGTGGCAGGGAACTAATATAGTTTGTGCTGATTTTGAATTTGAACATATTTTTAATTTAAATAATGTGTGTGTGGTGTGCATACATGCATACACATATGCTCACTTTATCTAAAGGACACTGATGGGATAATGCAGTCAATGTTGTTATTTTAATTGCCATTAATGAAAATTCCAGGCTTCAGCTGAAAAACATATTTAGCTCCAGATACTCTCAGGTTTTCAAGGTAAAATTAGATTTTTAAAACTATTTGGGTCAGGAAAAAAACCTGCTTAAAATATAATTTTCATTTACTACTTTACTTTGAATGTGTTCATTTGAACATATTCCTGTTTGCAAACACATGAAAGCACTAAAAATGCTAGAAGATGCAGATGAGTTACAGCCAACAAGACTATAAGAAATGACCAGACAGTATGGTTTCTTTATCTAAAATACAACCGCATTTATTTGCATTCATTCCCATAGTGGTTGGGAAAGTTTGGCATTTCTTTGTTATCTGAATTTCCTAATATACAGAAGTTTTCCAACTGCATAACTGGAAGAGAACAAAACGGTGTGTGAAGTTAATGTTTAAATGTTGCCCAGATTGATATCCTGTTTTACCTCCCAAAATCAAATTCAGTATCAATTAAAACAGAATCGGCTGCAATGAAAATAAGTCAACTTCCATTTATTTCTTGTGTTTCCTTTACCTTTGCATTTCTTTAGGATGCACACGTGACTGGAAAAAAATTAAAAATGTTGAGTCTCACAATTATTCTGCAATCTCAATCAATAACTGCTATTGGGGGTTTCACACTTACTCCACTAAAAATGGAGTATTGAACCTGTAAATGGCAATGATGCCAGGAACAAATAGAATAGGGTCTGTGTAAGGTTGCTGAAGCAGGCTATCAAGTTAAGAAACTGTGAAGATTTGAAATAAAATACTAGATGATGCATCTGTTGGCAGATTTAGTAGAGGAATCAAGGACTGAATGAGTCCTGGAGATTTAGAGATCTCAAAGAACTTGCTCTAGGGATTGGTGGTAACAGTGAAACTCGGAGTGAATTGACAGAGTGCTCAAGAAAAAGAGAGAGATTTTATTTATTAAGCTAACGGAGAAATTTTCACTATTACAGGTCATGCAGGTGCTCAGATGCCGAAAGGTGACTGGGTAGGTTGATGGTAGCTCTCCTGAAGAACTGGGTCAGAGAATTCCCAAGTTACATAAAATGACTAATTCTCAGTGATGTGTTGTAATGCATGGCAAACTAATAGAGATAGGTTGAGAATTCTTTTTAAAAACTCACTGTATATGTTCTGACAACAACCTGTCATGGCAATTTTTAAAAATTTATGCTATTTAATTTAGCAGAGCATTATACCACTTTGCCACTGCTCCTTTGAAATACTATTTGGACTAATGAATATTTATTTCAAATAGAATACACAAACTTATTACAATTTTTCACAGTCTGTATGATTATTCATCTATAACCCATATGAGATCTAACTGTAACTACTGACTGATGTCCTGCTGGAACTTTTGTAGCTACAATAAGTGATGAGAATACCTAGTAAGTACACACAGAGATTAATCAGAGGGACACTACACCGCTGATGGCTTCTAGCTACTCCTATCGTTTTAGTGTAGAATGTTATGTTTATGTCCGCAATATAGGATGAGCTATGACTTACATCTGAGAGCTGAGTTTTAATTCTTGTTGAGGAAGAACATGATGGCATCAGCTGTCTACCTGGAACAGTGTGGTTTGTATCTATAAACAGAATTTCCTGCTTGTAGGGGTTCGCTGATCCTGTCATAAATTCCTGCCTGTGAATATGATTGTCAGCTGATACAACCAATCTTTTGCAGATCTTGAGCTAACAGATGAGTTCCCATACCTTACTGTGGCATGTTTGGTGTTAACTCCAATGAGCAAGGCAGAGAGATGTTAGTGTTCCAGGTTACTACAAGCTAGCCTTGCTAGTCTTTTATTAGGATGCTGTTTCTTGCTGAAGATTGAAGAGTTCAGTGTGTCCTGTGTGACTATTTTTTTGTATGAATGCAATTTGCACCTTAGGTTATAACAAGTCACCCAATAGTAAGAGTTTCTTCTCCTGTCACTTTCTGTCTTGACATTTACTTTAGATGGAGTTGGATCTTATTACAGAAAAAAAGAATACAAATAAGATAGTTATTCTACTAGATTTACTGTACCAACTGAAGTCTCATGGTCTTTCATAAGTTCTCTTACAATTAAGAGCATAAATGTATTAATAAACTTTTATTGTATAACATATAGAATTAATTGTATTAATTGGTAATTATATTAAAATAATTTCACCAAGAATTAGCTGTATATTTCCATGAATGAAGTAAAAGAAAATAGTAATGGAACAACAGTGATAGGAGCAGTGCCTACACTGTCCAAGTAACAGCCCATCTTTGAGGATTCTCTATATATCTCAGTTTCTCCTTTCAGTCAGGACGCATTGATCAACTCCCTATTGTTATAGGCTTAACTCTGACAACACAAACTCTTTGTGCAATCTTGTCACTTAGCTTGAATCCAGTTCTGATTGACTTAGTGTTAAGTAGAAAGGTAGTCTTCCACTGGAGTGCAAGAATACACAGTAACCATTGCACTAGCTCAGTGATATTAGCCTAAGTGTGCGCTATTGCAACCCTCCTCACTATTATTGTAACCCTTCCTATTAGGCAGGACATCAAGTCTGTTGGATAACTCCTCAGGCCTTGAAAGGACTCAAGGATAGTTTCTAATATTGGATATTATATCTAGCTAAACCTTTTCAATATAAATACTGAAATTAATTTATTTCATGGAAGTGTGATATGTTTTGTTGAACATTATGGTACTTTTCTTTACAAAAAGCAAACCCTGAAGTAAATAAAAGTGCCTGCTGCAAAATTATATTTTCATACACCTTCTGATTACTGTAGTTTTGTTTTTCTTTAAGAGAAAATTGGTAGTTTGTACAGTGAATATTCCCACTCTATTTTTTCTTGGAAGTAAATATTCTAGAACTAGCCCAAGTACATTTGGATTTGCTGAAGTTGAGAAATTGTAAAGCATGTAAAAAGGAAGAGTGAAAAATCAGTAAATGTTAATTACTTTCCTAGTAATTACTGTTGTATTTTATTATTTTTAGCCTAATCTATGTTCTCTTAGTCATGGGTTTTAGTCACCCCAACAAAAATGACTAATGTAACTAGAAAATAATGAAGCATCTTCAAAGAGAAGAGAAATGTATTAATCATGAAAATGACAAAGGGGGGAAATTAAGGTGAACGAGATATAACTTGAAAAACCCTAGAGATGATACCGTGATTCCTGAGGACAGCTTCCCAGGACAACAGAACCAATGAGGCATGTGACAGACCACAAGCCTTTGTTGTAGTATTGTGGCCAAAGGGGGTTTTTGAGTGGGAAGGAGGTTGTTTTGTTTTACCTAGGATATTTTTGGACCTTATCCTTGAAAGTGTATACATGACTTACAAGTATGTAAAATAGAATTTGAGTGGTTCAGTGCCATGAGGAGGTACTCACCTGTATAGGCATTTAAAGGCTTAGGAACAAACATTGTAAGCTCCTTGGTAGATGTACTCTAAACTTTTATAACTGCAAGGTAGTTAACACATTATATAAGCAAGGGATCTCTCTCCAGGATTTGTTAGATGATGTTGTAACAGAAACTGTAGTTCTCATGTTTCAAAATTATTAATGGTAATCAAAAAGGTGATCTCTTTTTGTTTCATTTCTCAGTTAAAAAATAAGTATAAAAAATAAACCCCACAATGAGTAGTGTTTTATCAGGATGCTGCTAGTTCTTAGCCAGAAAATACATTGCACTATTTTTTTCTCCAAACAGAAGTACAGGCCTGTGAGATTTATCCATTGGGTTTAGGTGCGTAGGATGTTCTGGAAACTGCAAAAAGAGAGGCAAGAGAATGCTTCATAGCTCTATTTGGTGGTAAAGCAAAGAGCATGTAATCTGTCATTGCAAAATGTAATTTTCTGTAATCTTAAAATGGCTAAACAGTCCTGGCTCTCTTAACCCTTCCTCAGGAGAGAGGCTCCAGTCCCTTAAACATCTTTGTGGACCTTTGCTGGGATTTCTCTAGTAGCTCCATATGTCTCTTGTACTGGGGAGCGCTGAACTGGACTCAACAGTCCACTGGCCTCACCAGTGCTGATCAGAAGGGAAGGATCCCTTCCCTCTGTCTGCTGGCAACAGTCCTCCTAATGCAGCCCAGGGTACCATTAGCCTGCTTTGCTGCGAGGGCACATTGTTCAACTTGGTGTCCTTTCCTGCAAAGCTGTGTTCAAGCTGGTCAGCCCCCAGCACATGCTGACGACTGGCGTTATTCCTGCCCAGGTGCAGGACTTTGCACTCTCTTTGTTCACCTGAGTGATATTCCTTACAGGCCATTTTCCCAGCTTATTGAGGTCTGTTTGGATGGCACCATGACGTTCTGGCATATCAGTCACCTCTCCCAGTTTTTGTGTCGTCAGCAAACCTGCTGAGGGTGCACTCTGCCTCATCATCCAGATCATTAATGAAGGTGTTGAACAGGATTGGACCCAGTATTGACCCCTAGCATACACTACTAGTCACTGGCCTCCAACTAGACCATGGCCCGTGATCACCACCCTCTGGGCCTGTCTTTTCAACCAGTTTTCAGTGCACCTCACTGCTCATCCAGCATTATGCCTCACTGAAGAATTTACAGTGAGCACAGCTGTCAGCACTGAAAGAACAATTTGTTCCCTTCTAAGGATTGTGTTCATATGTACATGGAAACACAATACATCACTGTAGCCCACTGTATTTAGCTTCTTACACCACAGCTGATGCAGTTTAAAAACTTTAAACTTCAGTTAAAAAACTCCACATTCCGTCCGTGATATTTTACATTCAGTGCTCCTGAAAAGTGAAGATGTGTCACCTGGAGTGGTAAACAATTTAAAGGTGGTTGTTCAGGACACTGTGGAGTGAGGAAGGTACTTTTTCTGTAACAGCCACAAGCAGCTGGGACAAGGTCAGGTTTGAAAGCTGTCACCCAAAGGCATGGATGAAACAGATTAAAAACAACACCATCACTACTTCCTTTTCTCTTACCTCCTTCAAATTTCTAATCAGGAATGCTTTCTGGCATGGCATCTAACAGCTGGCTAACACCAAGAGTGTTCTCTACTGAATATCAAGTACAATCTGAAATAGGTAATTCCTCTGAGGTCATGCATGTTAATATTACTCAGTGCAGCCCCACTTCACCATCCTGTGATAACTGCATGCAGAAATCAAGCATGGGAATTTTAATGTCTTTTTAAAAACTAGTTAAAAAATTTGTTTTGAGGGGTTTTTTCTTTTATTTTACAATTAAGACCTCAGCTGGGTTCTCTGATTGTGCTATTATAACAACAGGTTCCTAAATATTTTTGTAAAATGGTGAACTCTATAAACCCTTCACAGAGAGATTAAAACACTTGCCATAGAAATTCTGTATCAGAAGTGGAAACTGAATTATGCTATTGTCAATTATAGGCCAATTCCATAATTACAAAAGCATTTTTACTTCTCATGTTCAGTTAATAACATAAAATTAGAGTTAACACAGGGATGAGTGTTGTTCCCAGAGGTTTTTCCTCATAGTAAATCCTGTACATCTGCAATATCTTGTCATTTGTAAGCTAATATACCACTGTACATAAACCAAAGAGAAGACTTCTTTGTGCAGATGCGTGCCCTGAAGTTTGAGAGGCATTATATTGGCAAAGTGATTTTGTGTTTTCCTACTGTGATTTTTTCTTATTCTCTTAGTCTTGAACATTTTTTGCAGCATTTGCTTCAAGGCTGAAACTTGCAATTTAAATATAGTTCTTAGTGTTCAGAAAGCTCCATTCAACCTAGTGATTATTCACAGCTTGTTTGTGAAGTAGTTGTATATGCTTTTACTACAATTTGGTAGAGAAAACATGTTCAGCTTCTGCCTTCCTCTGGCACTGTTAGGCATAGCAATGAAGAAAGACCTTCAATTCAAACTACAGTATAATTGTGTCCTATCATCACTCTGCATTTCTGTAAGTCAGCGACTGCTTATTGGCACAACTTGAGTAATTGTCTTCAGGAAAAAGCAACATGAGTATATCTTTTCAGCCCCCAAAAAACAAAGATGGCCCTTCTAGGCAATTGGTATGTGGTTCTGGAAACACCATAGGTTTGATCTGACAGCTGTTTCTCATTAGAAGATACATTTCTTTTTCCATGTTACTTTACTGTCAGAAAATTTAGACATTTATAGTAAATTAATCTGAAAGAAGCAAGAAAAAATGCCTGTCCTTCCATTTTGAAAGTAGTAATTTACATTTGTGTAATTTATGTTACTTCTGCGACTTGAATAGTACTGCAATTAACAGTCTGATACTTTCCATGATAAATCTGTTTTTCAGAGATTTGTCATTCAGATATAAATATTTACTCCACATTCAAATGAGTCTCATTGATTGGGAGCAACTATTTGTCATTCACTAGTCTAGAGGCAACAAAATAATTTTCATGCTTCAATTACTCAAAAATAGCAAGTTTTAAAATGATGTTCGATGCTGGCTTGTTAATATGCATTAAATTAATTATACAAATGATAGCAAAGAAGGGCTTGAACTCTGATTTGATTCACAAACTCTAACTGAAAAATAAAGTAAGATTAAAAGTAATTTTGGCCTATATGTAGCAAAGTCAAATTAAGATCACATAAGAAAGTTTATACGTGACATTTCCTTATTTTTACTTGATTTTGTAAAGTGTGTGTTCTTTTGAACTAGGTTTCTTTCCTTTTCCCTTCACTTTTCACATGTTTTCTGCTCTGTATCAACTACACTTGACCTTTCTCCACCAATTTTTGCTTTACTGGAGAGTGATCTTTCAACTCGGGCACAGTTACTGCTGTATTCCTTTTCATGGATGAGGTATTTCACTGACAGCGAAGAGTGGCAGGCAAAGGCAGATAAATGTTTTTTCCTCCTCACTGGGCTGACCATACTTCTTGGGCTTTTTAAATTTTTTTTGTTGTTGTCTCTTATCGAAGCAGCACCAAGTTGCTGAAGGCTGTGTCTACTCGTACAGCAGGTCACACAACGGAGATAGGCAGGGAGAAAGGCTCTTGTCGTGAAGTTGGCAGAAGTCCATGTTTCACCTTTTACCCTGAATTAACAGCATGTGGAGTAGTGGAAGGTTATACACAATCCTTCTTCCCTGGTTTCCTCTCACTACCTCCAGCTTCTCTTATTTTTCAACTCTGTCACACGCCTGCTTTGTTTCTAACAACTGCATCCTCCAAGTCCCTGTGTGTCTCATGCGGCTCAGATGTATCTCTCCTGCTCCTAGCTCTCCTGCAGTTGTTCTGCCAGCCACTCTTCTACTCCACTTCTCACTGACTTCCTCTTCATTTACCTCAACATCTCCCAAACTGTATCTGCTGAAGCTCTTTTTCCCTGCATTTCTTTTTCTGCTGATTTTTTTTTTCCCCTCATTGCTAGTGCCCGCAAAGCAGTGGAAGCACCTGCTTTCTGGGGGTTACAGTCATGGTTCAGACAAAGTAAAGCCAATAAAATAAGTTCTTATAATAGACAGTTGAAAAAACTTAGCTATGCATGAGACTTTTTGTGCTTCCAATAGGTGTATGCACCTGCTGAGAAATAGAGGAAATAAACCTTTTTATTTTCTCATAGAAATAAACCAGCTCTTTTCTTGAGAAGTAAAAAAACATAAAATTGTGGTTTAGATCAAATAAATAACTAGCTTTGTTTTTGGTTTTGTTTTGCTTTGTTTTAAAGCTGTGTTACGTGAAACATTTATTTACAGGAAAAAAACAGCTCTACTACTCAACAAGGTGAATTTGCTCGACACTTTTTTTTGACAAAGCTTGACCAAAAACTTCAGTTTCCCCTGAAAATTTGTTTTGATGAATTTATTCTCTTGCCAGCTCCATGGGCAAGGTCACAGATATGAAAAATGCAATGAATTAAATATGAAAATACTTTCTTTGGACTGTGAGGCTGAGAATATTTTATAGAGATTGAGTGAAGGGAAAGCATCATGATATAAAACCAAGTTTTGAATTATTTCCATTCTTAACGAAACTTTAGCCTGCTTGCTGTTCTTTTATATGATTTTTGAATAGAGACTTAGTTTTTAAGCAAGTATTTTCTTTCGTGACCAGTTAAAGTGGCGCATCACAAAATTCATTTTTTTCCATGAAACGTTACACTACAAGCTGTGTATATCAGCTCAATTAAGCACATACAGCTCTGAAGCTTCTATCTTAATCCCTGTGGTGATAAAACAGTAATTGTTCTGAGAGACTACAAGGGAAACTGTGACTCAAGCAAGGACATAGTGTTCCAATTGATCTCAATTACTGTCATGTAACTAATTCTTTTGTCCACCATCTAAATTTAATGCTCCTGTCTCCCTGGGGATTTGTCACAAGGTCTTTTACATTGTTGTTTTTGTGTTGACCTGTCACTATCTAGTCTGCATTCTCTATAAACTGAAATAATTGCCTTCATCTACCTGGCAATTTTTTTGAGATCTCAGTTCATCACAGTATTTTAAATGTTTGAATTACTTCAGTGAGAATCATTAGTTCAGTGTATCTTCAAAAGATCAGATTTTACCTTCTACCTGTTTTGTTTAACTACAGACATGAAGGGCCAAACTCGTTCTCTAAGTAGGAATAATTGACTCCTACTTCATGAAGACTTCATTTTGGAATGGGCTTACAGCCTTCAGTAGAGTTACTCCAAGACATGTATCATGAAGAAAATAAAAACTCATCCTTTAGTTTAAATAGTCCCAGTAAAATTAAAATATACTTAATGGCAACTAATATATTATTTTCTATACACAATGTCTCAGATAATGTCCTTCAACGTGCATAAAATGTTGTATTCTCATTTATTTGGAAACAGCAGTTAGGCATGTGTTTGCCTTGCTTGGAGCTGGTGGTGTCATTCTGTCATGTGAAGTACTTCTCTCTTTCTCTCTGCCTAAGGTATAACTGTATCCAGTATTAGGGACAGGAATTAGGGTAGCAAATATTCCTTTTTAAAACCTGAAATTATAGTATGTTTTACTTTGGGAATCTCATATTTTATCAATCGCTGTGTACTTACTGCTTTGCCTCTCATCCTTCTCAGACTGCACTGTAATAAGGGTGGCAATTGTAACTCAAATCACATCTCAATCACTTAAAAGGACACATGTATTTCTCCCAATTTTTATTGCAAGAGAAATCCCAAAAGGCAGGCTGATGAAAACATTTCCTTTACATCAGGTACACTATCTCTTTTTTTGTCAAAAAAAGTACACAAATTAAGAATTGTTGACCACAAGTTGAGATGCTGTTCTAGTTTTACCCTGGCTAGCAGCAAAACACCTCAACCACTGCTCACTCACCCTTTTCCCTCCTGGGGATGGGGGAGAGAGTTAAAGGGTAAAGGGAAGAGAGACTCATGAGTTGAGAGTAGAACAATTTAATAACTAAACTGCAATAAAATTGAAAATAATAATGATAATAGTAATATATACAACTATATAAATGAGTGATAGTAAAACTGCTCATCACCTGATGACCAAGGCTCAGCTTGTTCCTGGCTGATGATCCTGGAGCAGGGAGAGTCCAGAAACCACAATCCTGGAAAAGATAAAAGAGCCCAAGTGTCTGAGAGACTGATATGACCCTGAAGAGGGCCAACCCAGAGAGAAAGATAACCTGGATTGACATAGAGCACTTCTGGACAGATCTTCATCTATATACTGGGCATGATGTGCATGATATGGAATAGATCACTGAAAATAATGGTAGAGCTACAGGTTTTTCCCCTTACTTTCACTTTCTTCGTAGCCTGTGCAGGAAAACAGGATAAACCCAGCAGTATATAATGCAATTCAAATGAGGGAAAGGACAAAAAGGGAAGCCCCATGTCAAATGTTTTAATGCAACTGGAGTTTCCTCACCTCCCCTTACTATGAATTCCATATTCAATTCCAGTCATATCAGAAATAATAGCGCAGAAGCGCTTTCTGTAGCCATCCCTCGCAAAGCTTTCCATTGGGCTAAAGCCTGCAGAGTCTAGAAGAAAGCACAGGGCACTGATCCCACTTACATTGTCCTGAGGGTTCTAAGGGGTGAGCAAATGAATCCTGACTTTTTT
>WKFP01014703.1:937804-986263 GCA_011057875.1 Pterocles orientalis
TTTTTTTTTTTTTTTTTTTTTTTTTTTTTTTTTTTTTTTTTTTTTTTTTTAAAGACAGGCTATTTGCAGTAATTTGCTTGTGGCTGTGTTGTTTCCTCCAAAGGGTCTAAATCTTCAGTGGGAACAGGGCACAGCTTAGAGTTTTCACATTAGATTAAAAGGTTTTGCTAAGGATGACTTCTCCACTGGGTGCAGAGAAGCAGTATAAAAGACAAAACTCCCACAAAACAGCCAAAGGTTATCTCATTAGTACATAGGGGAAGCTGGATATTCAGATCAGAAAACCAAATTTGACTTTGTGCTTGATTCTGAACTAGCATTGTCCTTCCTCATGTGAACAATGTCATTCCTCTGGAGTCCAGGCTCACACCTTTTAAAACTTGAGTAACGGTGCTTACAAGTCTCCTTGGAGCCCTGTGAGAATAAATATTTGTGTATAAAGACAGAGCGGGTACAGTGGTGTAGCCTTGTGCACCCTCTAGTGGTATATTACGGGAATTTAACGTTTTGTTCAATTCTGGTTTTTAAAATAGCCTTCCTAGGGATTAGAGTGTATATTCTATATATTCAAGTGTAGATAATGGATTTTGGCTCATATTTTGTTAACTGTCCTTATACCTTGACTTCTAGGAGATTAAAAGCAAGAGAAAGAATAACAAATAAACCACAGATTTTCAGAAGTTAATTATTGGCTACAATTGGATAAATATGATTCAAATAAAGAAGACCTAGTATTACATGTCCTCCTAGAATTAACCTTACCCCCAGGCAGGAATTTCAGAAGCCTTGAAAAAAAGTGTTTTCTTCATCAGTCTTTTCATTTTTAGCTCAATGTATGCAACTCAGTATAGTTCTAAATTGTTTATAACATAAGCACTTGTGATTCTTTTCCCTCACCCCAGAAAACAGAATAATCAGTTAGACCCAAGTTGGTTGTGAGTCAGAGAGTTAAGTACAGGATTCAGGAGAAAGCAAGAGCAGAGAACAGACTTGTATTTTTATTAGCAGCCATATTTTCTGTACCTTTGCAACTCTCTCACATATTTGCAGGAACGTACCATCCGCCCCAGGATTTGTCTGTCTAACTAAGGTTTTGGAGGATTAATTTTATTGCAGAAAGTTTCAGACCTGGATGTAGCTCCCGATCCTTGAAACATCCCTGAAATTTATGGTAAGACAGAGGCATCTAACTGTGCTTTTTGAACAGTTAGCTTGTCAAATCTACCTGTCTTTATCATAATCCTAATCACAGTCTGAGTTTGGCAAACTTTGTTTATCTGAGGTTTTGGTCTAAATGCTACCCCGAAGGGGGCCCTATGAACAGCAACATAAAAGGCTTGAGTGGGGGCGCAACACACTGCCTGGAGCTCTCTCTGTTTTGTGTAAGTGGTCAATTGGCAAGCAGCCCAGCTCTGTGGGTTAAGGTACGTAAAAATTATAAAATATTAACTCCTTGCTTTCCTGTAACTGCAGAGAAATTTCCTGCTGAGGGATTCAGCTGCAAGCCGCAGAGCAGGTGTGGCCACAGCCCATTTTGAACAGCCCCTGCAGCTGGTGCTTCAGCTCAAACACTGTTGTAGTTCCCAGGGCTTCAATGAATCCTCTTGGATTTGTTGAGTGTTTTCCTGTTTTCCAGCCAGCTCTGATCATTAACTGGAACTGGCTGGACAGCCTGCAGCAATGCTGTATGAAATGGGCCCAAATCTAGGAGGGTTACAGGACAGGAACGGAAATGTATCTATTTCATTATGGAAAGACGGGGAAGTACTTTGTTAGATTTGATTAGACAACATCACATGTTTATCCCACCACTGCTGCAAGTTGTGGTCTGACTGAGGGGAAAAAAAAGAATGCTAAATGACTGTTACAAGTATTATTACAAGTTAAGCTTAATTTCTGTGGCAAGGTAAGAAGATATTGACCCCAAACCTCTTCAGACTCTCAGACAGCAATCTTATAGTGAAATGTAGAAAAAATGTCTGCAGAGTTATATTTTCTTTATTGTATGTTTTATTTATGTTTGATTAGGATTATTGAACACTTGCTGCTTCTCTGCATGTTGGTGAAGCTGTTCTCTTGTTTTGAGGTTGTAGTGTTTTTAGTCTGGTCTGTAGCTCACTGGAGGGCTTGTACTTCAGTGCAGGTCCAGGTCATAGTGAAGTAAATGTTATGAAGTCATGCATCCTAGATCACACATTCTATCACCTTTTGTGATGGAGTCCCTAGATAATTAATATGGTATCCTGTCATATATTATTCTTGGAAGTAACTGGAAAGAATGAATCTCACTGAAACCACAAAACAATTTCTGTAGTCTTTCATCTGTAAACCCAGAACTCCAGTTAGCGACTTAAAATATTTTTAGAAATCACCCTTCTGTGCTGTCTTTACATAAACCCTTCTTAAATGGGATAAAAGTGTATTTGTTGATGTGAAAATGGAGTATGTGTTTATCTATCAGGCTCCTCCCAACCCAAGTCAAGAGTTTCTTAACTTCGTGTTATAGAAATTATATGAGGAGAGGGATATGATACATTTGGCTTAATATTTGTTTTCCTTGAACTTCATATGCTGTTTTGTGAGAATTATTTCTCCTTGCAGTGGAAACGATGAGAAAGATTAGGAGCTACAGCTGAAGCTGGTGAACTTTTTACTGGTGAACGTGCAACATGTGTTGGACTCTCTCCAGCACCACTGATCAAACTGCTTTATGTCAAGATATTTTCTGTTGAATACTATGAGGATGTTGATGAAACGTATTAACACTGAGTGACCCTGAATGCTGCTTGCACTCTTTTTTTTTTCATTTCTTTTTGTTGTATTGTATATAGGCTCCATGAGTTAGGAGGAGTACTGAATTTTCCATGAAGCTTGAACCTCGGTCTTAGTGACAGAAATATCATAAAATATTCTTGTGTATTGGAGATAGCTAATTTGTCAGTTTATTTAATGGAACTCTTGCTTTAGAGTTTGTACATCTCCCTTTTTTCTTTGTTCTCTTACGCTTTTGCAACTCTCCCGTCTTTCTGTTTTAATGCTAATCTATTTAAAATTTCTTTTTCATTAGTCTGGTTTGTCAAGCTTGTGTCTGAAGGCAAATGAGAGAACAATGCTGTTACTTTTAATGAAAAGGAGAAGTAAACTGATCTTAATATAAATTAATGTTACTAAATTGCAAGAATTATTGTTGCATTAACAATCACACCTGGTGTAAATTCAATTATCTATCACCTCTAGCTATAACTTGTAAAATAGCAAACTATGACATGACAAGTTCTAAAGCACCTAAATAACTGTATTAAAAGGTTGCTGTAGGAACAGATCTGATTTAACACACCAGGAAAATGGCACCCAGAAAATGACTGAAAGAAAAGCTAGTTCTATATACTAAATAAATAAAAAGCATAATACTGAAACTCTTACAGAGATCAAGATTTTACAATCTGTATTTCCTAACAAAATAGTTATTAATAGTTATTATAAAGCAAAAAAAATTGTACCTAAATGTGGGGGGAAATATTCTTTCAGTCTTGTTGGTGAATATTAATTTCTCAAGTAGCACCTATGTGGCAGTATATGCACATTTTTGTGTAAGTGGCTTACATTAGACAATATAAGGTTGTTTATACAGGGGTTATAGCATACAGACTCTGATCCTATGCAGTTTGGGTGTAGTTTTCTTCAGTTAAAGATTATTTTCTGCAATAGCTAAGATTCTTGAATAAAATAATATTTCATGGCTTTTCAGGCATTCTTCTTGATAAGCTGCTACACTAGGGGAATCAGTGTATTATTTATATTTGACTGTCTAATTGTTAGATCCTGATGTAGTGAGCTCAATATGAGTAGCAAGTTACTCAGTGGGACCCTTCTGGAATACAGTGCTACTCATTGTGAAGGCAGATGCCACTAATTGGTTCCGTGTGATGGACCTTGAAAAGCAGCTTATAATGCAGAAAGAAACCATGAAGCTGGCAAATTCAGCCTTAACTTTGACATTTTAGTACTTTAGTGAAGACTTAAGTACTACTTTTTAATAAGCTATATTTAGTGTAAAGATTTAAATGCCCTCTGCCCCCTATTTTTCTGCTGTGCAGTTAAACTTGAAAACTGCTGGTATTTCAAGACTAACTACTTGAATTTAAGGACATTCTTAATTCGGTGTGGTGTCTGGGGTTCTTGTCAAAATCAGATTTTTTTTTTTTCATAGCATTACAAATACACACAATTTGACAACTGAACATTTTTTTCCTAGTGATAAGGCTCTTCAAAATAAGAAGAAATTTATGACATAAGTAAATTCTGTAGTGATTTTCTTTCAAGATATGTTTGTGAAAACCAGAACATTTATGCTCATGGGTCATTCTTTTTCTTTCCACCCTTGATTCTCTGTACCTCTTGCAATAGTACTGCAGCTGAAGTTCCCAATGCTGAAAGAAGTAAATACTCTGTTGCAATGCCTGGGGAAGGGGATGAACCCACAGACAGTGGGAATTACAAGTAGAAAGTAACTGGCTATTTGCCTACCGGATTTCTTGAGTCTTGTGCTACAGGGGTTGAAAGACTGGCAATATTGGCACTCCCATACAAACTGTGGGTGCGCGTGGCTGCGTCGTGACCTATCTTTTGCTTGCTCTGTCTTTTTCTAGTCACTCTGATCTCCAGCTCAGTATGACTTGTGTCTAGGTGTGCAGTCAAGGAGTAAGAGAAACAGTAGCTAAAGTGCTGTGCCGAAGCTAGGATATTTACTGCTTGCGCTAGTCAGTTTACTGCCTTGCTGCAACAGAGCTTTATGGTTCTTCCACTGAGTCCTCGAGCACTGGCACATTTTCTGTGGTGTGACAACAAAAACAACGAACTCCCCCCCCCAGGTTTTCTTCTTTCTGTTTCAGTAATCTTGAGCTAGTGCTCGTATTGGTAGTAAGAAGAATGTTTTAAAATGAAGATGAAGCTGTTAAGGTGAGAGGCTTTAACTGAATAATTGTTTCTTTCTTATTATTTCTGCCCACATGATGGCAGTATATGTTAATCCAAACCAAGAAAATAAATAAAAAAAACAACAAACTTTTCAACAACAGAGTTCTGTTGCACTCCCAAAAAATCTAAGAAGCTATGAGAAGTTTCCAAAAGGCATTATGACCAGTTATGAAAGGGTAACTCTCCTTTATGGTAAAAGCCCTGAAGACTTAAGAGGCAGGAAAGCACTGCTTCATGCAAGAACCACATGTAGCTAACTCTGAATAGATTTAGAATAGTACTGTGTTATAAATAGAAGTGGTCAGTAAAGCTCTGTCAGTCATGCTTGGCTTAATCATTTGCAATCAATAAAGTCATTGAAGTATAATTACCGCTCCCTGGCATCAGTTTTGCAATTGCAGAACTGGAGTTCTGAAGCTGCACGGGCAGCTAGATGCTGAGTGTCTCATCTGTGGTAAGATACAGAAAGTCTAAACAGACAGACCATTGAGATACCAGCTGCAAAAAAGTTTAGGCATTACTTCACAGGGACTGTGACCATGAACAAAATCTATTGAATGTGTCAGGCTCTTCATCTATTTGTAAGTTGAAGCAAGGGAATTTGAGTACGTGTGGGGTCTGTGTGCTTTTACTGAGTGGAATCAGAGAACATTGCCAGTAGTTGCAGATAAAGGTTATAATGTTAGAAAAAAAAAATTAAAACAACAAAAAAACACCACCCTCCCCCCAAAAAAGACCAAACCACTTCTTTTTCCAAGCCTTGACATATCTGTAAGCTCATGCTATTTTTAAAAATTTTCTGTGTACTGTAATTTAAAAGTCTAGTAGAGTTAATTTTAAACCTCGAACTTTTTAATGCCAAGATTAGCTAAGAAAAAGACAATAGCAGAACGTTTTGTTTTCAACAGCAAAAATAGGGAACTAAGATATTCAATTCAGCCCAAATGCATATAATAAGAGGCATCTGTAAAGCTCAGCAGGTTCCTTTGATGAGGGTCTCAGATGAGTGTCACCTGTGAACAATTTACCTCCTGGCTCAGGTTACAGAACATGTGAGCACAGACAGCATTCTTTTTTTTTTTTTCCCTTGTTTTTTTTGTAACTCTGAGTTCAGTGTTAACAGATGTGATTTCTCTCTTCTTTTCCTTGATGCTATATAAAATTAGGGCTTGGGGCAGTACTGTTTTACTTGTGCAGCATTGTTTCCTGAAAAACCTGGACTTCATGATACGGCTGGAGAAGTATTGTGTGACATATACCTGCAGTTATGGAACTAAAGAAATGGGAACTGAAGCAGATAAAATACCAGAGTGAGTAATCTGTTGCTACTTTTGCTTATTGTAGTTGAAGTTTACATTTCCTACATCCTAGGGATTATTACTGTAATTCCGATATGGTTAATTGTAAAACATACCGTAGCTATTGTATCTTCTTACAACACATCTCTTCTATTTGCTACTATATTTGGCATGCTTGCTCTCATGGTTTACACTCTGCAGATATGTGTGAACTTATTGCAATATTCCCATATATTTGAAGTTGCTGCTCAAGTTATACTTAAAAGTAAACCACTTAAAAGTTGCTGTGGTAACTCTCATTCCTGTGTCCAAATAGGACTGGTACTACTAATGGGAGAAATCCTAATATCTTCAGGGTCTAGGGAGTTTCCTGACTCCATAATTCCTATAGATTTGGACAACTGTTCTTTTTGTTTTACCCTTGCTCCTCTCGTATCTGTAATAATCTCCTTCTGGAATACCTTACTTTCTTCTTGGTGGGTAGCCTGCAAACATACTCTAGAAATTGCCTATCTAAACTGTGTAAATGTGTTCTTCTTCTGTTCTCACACCCCACTTCTTGTATAAAGAAAAAATCTCAATTGCCTACCAGTATACTTCTCTGTGTGATCAGACTAGGATCATTGAATGGTCATTCCTCTCGCTCTTTTTACTATACTGAGCTATTCTTATTTAAGGAAGTTTTCCCATTAATTTAACCCATTTAAATCATGCTCTTTAGTAGAACACAGAGATTATCCAAGATTAGAGTCCCCTGTGCTAGGCCCGGTTCATATGAAGAACAGAAGAAAATGCCTTCCTTGAAGAGATTAACATAAAAAAAAAAAATTGGGTAGAACTCCCACCAAAAACTAGGTAAAAAATAAGACTGCTGCAAGTAGGGATAGTGTCACAGCATCTTGGGATGGGCTGGGGTAGCAGGGGACAAGCGTTCCAGAAAGATAAACATGAGGAAAAAGGGGATGTGTTAGACTGAAGGGAAGGGGGGCTTAGGACAACAAACTTGCTGTTTATTTGCTGCACATTCAAGATATTGCTGAAATTCAGTTTAAAAAATATGTAGAGTTTTCAGAATGTCCAGAGTCCTTGATTTGTGATTATTCCTACTGCCTGATTTCTCTCTGTGCTTTGTCCCCAAACTGAGGCAGGTTTTGTGTACTAATAATAATGTGAGAAGGCAGAGGGAGGCCCTGTACCTCTTTGAGGTTGGTGTGTGATTGCTGGGCACAGCATGAAATAAAGTTTAAGGTGCAAGATTAAGTTTTCTGGGGAAAGATTGTGTAGCTGATGATACTCTAAGCCATGATTATTAAACTAATACTTTGTATTATTTTGGTGGAAGTGCATTTTATGCTAGGCTCTTTAAAAGTACTCTGAAGGTGTAAAGCTAGCTTTAGTACTTGCAGAACGTAGTAGTAGTGCAAAGCAACAGGTACTCCTATAAACCAGCATATTTTGTGCTAGGACTAGAGGACTGATCCGTTTGCTATGCAATGTAAGAAAAAAAAACCAAACACAAAACAGTGCTACTATGTTCATTGTGAGTTTATGTTGCCTGAAGTTAAACAATTGTATTTTGTTTTCTTTCTTATTTGTTTTCCTGGATAGATGTACTCTTACTATTAGTAGTATTTAAGTAAGTGGATTCTATGTGGCATCTAAAATAAATTTCACCCTCTCTATATCTGATAAACTGATTAAATTTCTAATTCCTTACAACCTGCTGTAAGAAAACATAGAGAATACTGGCTGTCCCATCACTTTGACAGTAGGTTATAGAACCGAACTGCAAGTTGCTGCTTAAAACTCAATGCAGTACATTGCAACCAAACAGTAATTGGACTGTAACAATTCTAAGATACTAGTTTGGTCTCCTTCCAGTCTCCAGTGGGTAAAATCCTTGGCTATTGCTACAGTTGGCGGTAAAGGGTAGCCTGGGGCTCTTGCATCTGTTGGGATCTCTTTTGTACAGACTTCCACCCCCCCCCCCAAACTAGCTTAGCAAGCCAACGGGATGTTTTTTTGAACTAAGCAGCAACTTGGACATTGTCCTTTCTCCTGTCATCCAGTGCATGGGTGTGTCTTGAAAGAGACTATTAATTGGCTGTTATTTTGCACAAGGGATTCTGAGCTGCAGGAACATCCCTTTATGGGCCTCTGATTGCTTATGTAGTTCAGAGAGGCCTTGGGGCTTCTTTGACCTAGTTCCTTGTATAGATTAATGGGAGTACTGCTCTCAGGCTCAAGGAGTGCCTTTGTTTATAGTTTTCACTTACACAGTGGAGACATCTGACTTTTGGTGATCTTGGCATGGAGAAAATGACAGGTCAGACCATCCTCTGGCTCTCAGCAGTAAGACATTTAAGATGGAAGCGCTCAATGCTGAAGATTATTGCACGATTTTCATTATGTAATCAACTAAATCTATTAAGTAATGGTGTAGAATGACGGGATGTCTACAGCACTAAAGATTTTTTTCCATGTCAATTCAGATAATGTAATCATTATTTTGAGCAGCATTTTTCATATATATGATAACTGGTCAACATGAATTGTTTGTACTTCAGTATGGATACACCGAGTTCAGTGTGGATCACAGACTACAGTATTATGTCCAAATTTTCTAATTTATAATATAATTTCATGATTAAAAACTCTAGTGCACCTTATGCACAAAAATAGTTATTAACTCCTGTCTAGGTAGCAGCATAAAGATGATGTCTTCGTGGTACTGGATGTTAACATTACTTTTGTATGTTTGTTTTAGCAGTGAAGCTAAGATGGCTCAGAATAGAAAGTATAGAGTAAAGCCAATTTTCAGTTCCACTGGTCCTCCTCCAACCGCTGACTCCTTAAGGTCTACTCAGCACTTGGAGGAGTGTACCTTAGTGAAGGAAAGCTCATTATTGTGTACTTAACTAGTTTAGATTGATCTCATGCTTGAACTCTAATATCAATCTAACTGCAGTGTCACAGAAAAAGACATAGATAACACAGCTCCTCAGGCTGCGATAGGCTGGACAGCCTATAGCATCCCTGTAGCCAGTTAAAATTGTCTGTGTGCCCACAGCCTAATTACTACCGTAACTGCCACAATGAAATGCACTGTGCAAAACACCGGTGGTGTGGTGGTTTCCATAAAATTGGGCTGAACTAAAACTCTAAAAGTGAAGAATGTGAAAGTTCTGCTGCACAGTCCATCAGTAGTTTCATTCAACTTTAAGGAACAATTTGTTTATTTATTGGTAAGAAACCAGAAGAGTTGAGCCCTGTATATCAGAGAGTGTACTGTCTGATTAAACGTGGGCTCATCAAAACTGCACTTCCTGCTTTAGGGGAGAAGTCTTCCGGAGGGACAAAGAAAACTTGCTGCAATCCAAATGAGGATTAAAGAGAGAGAATTTGGATTGTTTTCTGCTAGACAAAAACTCTTTATAGTTAGTTAGTATGCAGGTCAACAAAGAACAATCAGTAGTCAATTAACTGTGTCCAGTTATGAATTAATAAAGGACTCTCCAACATGTGGAGAAATATAAATGAAAAGCATCTTTATCCAATGCTGATAATAAGGAAAAAGCCTGACTTTTTCTACTTGGTTGTGCTGGCTCCAGGAATACTTCTTGGCCAATATGTCCAGTGTGTGATGAGAGCATTAGCTTTCTTTACTGAAACAGTGAATATCTCCATACAGAAATACATTGCAAAATTGTGAAATAGTAGAAGCTGAAGCTTCTTGTGGTTTGGCTAGATGAAACAGTGCCATGCACTCAGGTAGAGTGTCTAGCATTTTCTTACACAAAGCTTGTCACTTTGTGTGTGACCTACTATTTTTAAAGGATCACGGAAATGTTAACAGTTGATACCTATTTGTCATTTCTTTAGTATTTTTACCTTTGTAACAGCATCTTGAATGTCAGTGTTGAAACTGGCTCCCAAGTGAGCATCCCTTATAAATAAATGCATACATAATGCAAACAGCTGTCATTCTCTTAAGTTGCCCTAAGAATATAGTGTGGTAATGGTACTGGAGTTATAAAAATCAACATTTCTTTAAATATTTTCTGCAAATATTAATCGGTATGCCTTCAAAGATACAGAAGTCTGAGTGGGAGCATCCGTGAATGTTTGAGAAATTAAGTAACATTGAAGCTTGATGGAAATGTACTTTTTTCTGGGATAGTTCTTCCAGAAATTACAAATAGGCAGTAGCTGGACTTTCTCAGGCCAAGTATAAAGCTTCAGTTCTACTCTATTGACATTCACAGAATTGTAATGTTGGAAATATTTGTTTCCTTTTGTATGAGGTGGGAATACAGACCAGCTCTAGGATGCCAGTGTCCTAAACAGCCAATATAGTTTTACTGCCAAGCAGCATTACTTTGTCATTAATATTTTGATGCTCTAAATGTTTATTATGAAGGGTCTTGACCACATTATTTCCTTTGCTACCTTTTCCCTTCACTTTGACACTTTTCAATATAACTTGTTACACAACAGCCAAATGTGATCAAAAAAAGTAGGAGTTTAGAGATTGGCATTGATTTTGAGTGTTTAACTATTGCTCCTGGTGGGTGGAAAATCAATTATATTAAACATCGAGTATTTCAGTTTTGTCAACTTGGTCTAAGGCAAAGAGTAAACCTTCATTATTTTGTCATATTGAGGATAAAACTTGCAAAAATGAAACAATACCATGTTACTTTTGGTGTAATTCAGGTACCTAACCACCATAACAATATGGCTATATTAAAAATGCAGTGCCTCATAATTGTAGTAAGACCTTCTTTTCATTTCCATTCTTGAACTTATGCTGCATGAAACAACTAGGTCCAATGAATTTTTATCATTAAACAGATTTGGCACCCAAATTAATCACTTGTATGGCAATGTTGTACATAAGGCCTGTGTTCACTCTTTTTGCAGCATAAATGTGGTATAATTTGAAAGTCAAGGGTGCCACATTGATTTATGCTAGCTGACTTTGTGATCTCCAAACAAATTTAATTGGGCTAGAACAGTAACATAGAACCTGAAGCAACAAGGTACATATTGCCCTCAGCTCCTTGGGTCAATGAGGAGTAGGTTGGGACTGGATGCAAAGGTGTGACTTGGTCCACTGCCTTAATAATGGGATCCTGCGGACAAGAAGAGTGCTAGCTCTCCAGTGGCAGCCTGGCGCTGCAGTGGTGTCGGTGTCTGGCGCTTTGTGTGCGTATAATGAAATATCCTTGTATTTTCAGATACCAGCACTGCATGAGAAGTAGTTCACTGAATTTACTTTCAACAGTGTTTTGGTTTCACTGTGAAATGCTCCCACACATAGTTTTACAGGGATGTCTGTCTTCCAGTTAGACAGAGTTGTAACTAAAGAATTCCCCTCTGCGATTACTCCTGCCCAGTGGGGGAGGACAGCATATATACAGCAGGATCTTTTTTATGTTGATCTGTAGGTGGAAGTGCCCTGCAGCCAGATACTGGCTCTCTGAGGAAACTCGAGCAATAAAAATATTTTATGCTTTTACCCACCCCATTATTCAACAAAGATATTTCTGCAGGTGTGAAGTCGCTTCTCCAGCAATGCTTCCTTCAGAGACCGAGTAACAAGAGAGGTGTTTGTCACTATGGAAAGAAGGGGTCAGATGGCTTAGGCTGTCTTTAGAGAATTGATGTTTTCTGTGCTGCTTTGTTGCGATATATGGCCTTGCTGTTTTTCTGTTTCCAGATAAGAGGAGAATTCTGGAGTTCTGGCTCTCAGAATTCACTTGAGTGGTAGCACCTTCAAATTTGGGGCTCCCACTTTGAAAATAGAGACAAAGCCATAGAAGATAAATAGTCAAACAATTCATTACTTGAAGGAATGCTCTGGAGATGTTCAAGGTCTACCCAGTGTCTCATCTGAGATGTGAGTCAAGCTACAGTCATTACACAGTTATTTCTTGTAGTCAGCTGGAGTGAAATTCAGCCCTGTGCAGAAACAAGGCCTTGTGCTTACAAATGGGACTATGCAGTGCTAGTTTAAGTGGTTTGTGGACTTGCTAGTGAGCCAGGATTTAGGAGTGAATGCTGTCAGTTGTATGCATCTCTGTTGAAAGAAAAAAATCTTAAGGCATAAACTCTGCCTACCTCTGCATTAAAACATACAGAAATCTACCTCTGAATGGAGGCAGATGCCAAGTTGGCTTAAATCTGATCCTCACAAACCCACACCTAACCCTTAGTATCTAAACTGTCCTCTTAATCTCCCCATTCTAAAGAAAGAATTGTTTTTCACACAGCTGTACACATAGCATATGGTTATAACTACTTCTCTATTTTCTGCCCTGACTGCAGGGTAGCAAACCCCTCCCTGTGTAAATCAGTCAGTCTTGGAGAACTTGCTTAGTTATTAACCCTCTTATACCTAGTTTGTTCCCTTCTAATCAGCTCTAGCACTAACAGTGCGTCACCACAGACATGCACATACCATGCTTTAAGCACCGAGGCCAGTGCTCGAATGCTTAATTCTAGCAAAGCTTACAAGCGGCATGTTATTCAAAAGTTCTTGGGGCGTCTATTGAATGGTGTCCTCTACCAACTGCAGTCAATGCGTATCAATGAGGCGTGCCCGTCAACTTACCTCTCATTGCACAGACTGTCCACTAGCCAGCTGTTAATGGAGCAATGCCACCAAGGGCCCAGGCTTTATTATGGGCACTGAAAAGCGAGATCAGCTTACCCAGGAAACCTCTTGACAGAAGCAGCATGGTGTTTGTGCAACTTCATCTATTTACTTTTAAAAACACAGAGCTGTCAGCTTGATATTTTTTACTTCTTTTTTTTCCCCTCTTGGAACATAGTAAAACAGTTCATAAAATATACAAAATGGGACTTTCTGAGCGTTTCCTTCTCTTGCTTCTTCCTCCATCCCAGCTGCCTGTTTCATGGCAGGTGTATGCAAGAGGAAATGTGGTCTTCAGCACTGCTGGAGGTTCTTTTACCAACCAACCTCCAAAGTAAATGCCTAGAGGAATATTCCTAAAAGTGCTGTCAGGGATGTCTTACCTCTGCTGCTGCTGGAGTGGTTATAGATTCCCACCCACTTGAACTTCTGTGCTGGTCTCTGCTGCTTGTGACCTAGCCCAAAGGCATTAGTAGGAAATGAAAGTCTGAATGCTCTTTCACCAGCTGTGTGGCCCGAGGAACCATTTACAGCTGTGCAGCGTGCCTGGGAGACGCTGCCAACCATAGGGTGACAAGATCTAGTGATTCATCGGTTGTCTAAATGTTATGGAGGTGGAAAAAAGTGACACGGGGGACAAAGCTCTAACACAGCAGATTGCTGGGACAAAATTCATCAAAACCTAGCCTGCCTTTGTGCTGAGATCTGGTATGATTGCTGTACACAGCCTGTGTCACTGAAACAGTCTTCAGCCACCTGTGTGGTGTAGGTAAACAAAATTAATTTACAAATAAAGGCTGCCTGAACAGATGAAACAGACAATACAGTTGTTTATTCTATCATCCAGCTGAAATAAAACACTCTAGTACCTGACTGCTGATATATGACAGATTTGAAATGCTTTAGCTTTGTACAGGGTCTTTAAAAAAAAAAAATTAAAAAAAATCCTACCATGGTTGTGGAAAACTTCATATTATTTTAGTTTCTCCTTTCTTTAATTCATCTTGCTTATTACATAGTATTTAAAAGATTAATATTTTAATTTTCCAGTTTTATAATCTTTCTAAACTTCAGATGGTGCACATCTTTTCTTTAGTGCTTATTCTAGAACTTATCAAATCAAGAACTGTGCCTTTAAAAGTTCTCAACAGTAACATTCCACAATAAACAATTTCTAAATGGTATGGAGAACACAAACAATTGGAACATTAATAAAACCTTTTCTGCATGTTAAGACATTTGAATAAAATTCACTTTTTTTTTGTAACTGGGAATTATTTCTAGATCCTTTCTGTTAGGGTTGGCTTAAATACAAAGTCAAGTTTGTGGTTTAGTTTTTAACAGAACTTAAATAATGACATTTGCTTATCCTTATATTAAATTGAGTTATAAAATACAGAAAAAGTGCATAAAAGCAGTGAGAAGAATCTGTAACTTCTTTCAGGAGAAAGCAAATATAATGCATATTGTTTTCACTTCTGCAAGTTCAAGAAAAACCCAAACCTTAAAATGAACAGACAATTTTGCCTGCGGTGCTTCCTTTTACCATTTTTACTTGTGTTATTTCCAGTCACCTAATCTAGATAGAGGGAGAATCTGGTCTCTTTACTTTTGGCTATAATGCTATTTACTTTTCCATGTTTGTTTTAATATAAATATTCCCTGAAAAGGTGAAAAGAATTTTTTGCATATCGTAGTGCTTCTAGTCATTGTCTGGGGCGTGTGAATGCAGACATCAAGACTTTGGTTTTAATTACCACAGTCTTACTGAGTTCTGGGTCATAACTTTTACAGTGCTGTTAGGACTTCTGTTTTTATTTTCCACTTTAGGGAATTAGGCCATCTGCAGAATAAGTACTGTTAAATGGAGGCAGCAAGAATGTTTTTACTCCCGTGCTTTCAGATGCTCAGATAATTCTCTTGAATATTGACTGATCTTTTTGCCTGGCTAATGAGATTTACCACATTATTGTTAAGTCTTCTACCAAAATATTTGATCCTTGCAACACTTTGAAATCTCTATTACACTATTATTTTACCAGTTTACAACCTTGTATGTGCCTTAAATCTCTTAAGGAAGGTGCCACTTTTTTCTTAGACAAGCTCAGAGATTTCTGCCTGTCTCAAACTTAATCCTGGCCTCTGCCAGCATAAATTCTTGTTCCAGACCTGTGGCCTTTTCAGCACTGTGATATAAATCTAGCTCTTAATTGCTGAATTTCACCACTTTATCTCTATTCCCACCCTAAACTATACAGCCTAGTAATCTAGGAACCTTTCCCCCGCAGGGGACATAATCCAAATCCCAAATTATTCACAGCCTTCATCCTAAACTCTTAGCACTTCTAAAATTTATTTGCAGATATGTCTGAACTAAACTTTCATTCTAAATATTTCCTTATTATTGCCCTTGCTTATCCTGTGAGATTGAGTAGTAAGCATTGCTGTTGTCCATGCATTTTGATTTTTGTTCATTTTAAGCTTCCAGACTCCAGGCCTATCTCTAAAAACCTACATCAGTTTTAGTCTTCAACCTCCTTTAAGAACCCTATAGGATGAAGTAAATAATACTTCAGCTTGGGGATCAAGCTGCTTTATGCTCTAACTATAAATCACCCTGAAATCTGGTTTCAACACCTCCAAATGCCAGACTATACCATGAACCACGTTGTATTTCTAATATCTATCTAAGCTGTCCAGAGCCTCCAAGCAACTCAGCTCTCCTCTCAGCTTGTGCTCTCCTAAACAGCAAATTTTATCCATGCTACTTGCCTGTCTCTGTTATGTTTTAACCCATTTGTCTACTGCACATGGCCTTTGCAATGATTCTAAAAGCTTTGCTATAAACACAGTCCTTCAGCTCATCCTAACACTGCCCTTACCTCTGGTTTTACCTTCTGACAGTACCACCTTTTCCTCCGTATGAACTCTAAATTTAAAGTTTTAAAGTGAGGGTGACAAGGCAAATCTAACCAGTGATAGCTGTGCAGTTGTATTCAGGTTCACCTGTCCCTCACTGCATATTTTCTAGGCCCTGGTACATCTTCAGAGCATCACATTCTGTATCTCTGCTGCCTTGAACCCGAGCCAGTGCTCTAACCCTTACGTCAGGCTTAATCATCAATCATTTATTTTCATCTTTACCACCTCTTCTTTTAGCATTTCTTGCTCTAGGCCAAAGGACAAGTGTTTAGCTATATATAAACCACAATGTTAAAGCTCAGTGTTAATCCTTGGACTTTTACCCAAACAATATGTGTAACATTGACTTTTAAAGAAAAGATGATCTATTGCTTGAAGAAGGCCATTATAAGGCTCTTAAGACAGAAAAAAAAAATCTTATGAAAGAGAATTATAGACCCAAAGCAAGATGTACAAAAATATGTAATACTTTTCCAGTTACTTCACCTTTTAAACTACACAAACAAAACGTGATAGGATAGTGCTGGACTTGAAATGAACTATTAAATTCTAACTCTGGGAACAGAATGGGCATTTTTGCCAAACTTCTTTTGGGTAAACTTTCATAATTTATCCAGCTTTGCTGATGTTTTTCAATTATCTGTTGGATTGTTAATTTGTTCCATATTCTTCTGTTATCCTTGATCTGTTAAACCAGAGCAATGATTTCCATGAGTATTAGTTAAGATCGTAAAGATTGGTTTAAAAAACTTTATTCCTCTGACTGTGTCTGAGTTACTGTTTCAAAAAAAGACTTACATGGCACAAAAATTGTGCAAAACGTTGGCACAGAATGAAATGAATTAGTAGAGAAACATGGAGTAACTAGATTTTTTTTTCTGTTGGCTGCATTTTTTTTCTACTGAGAGGAATAACACTACTGCTCCTCATTGCTGAAGTTCTAAACTAGCTCTTCCTTACTTTCTGAGGTAGCTGATAATTTATTTTTATTACCATTTTTGCCTTTGGGTTTTCTAAGCCAGAGCTCTATGGAAGATAGCAACTAAAAGGCAGTTCACGTTCTGAAAGTTCAGAAGACAACTTCGTGGTCAAGAGTGCACTAATCCCTTCCTTTAACAGAAGGATTCAGCTTCTGCATAAAAGTATCACTCTTGCCAAACCTAGACCACAGTCTGTATTTAAAAATAAATTTAACAACAACTCCTTGGATAATTGATTATGAGTTGAAAATATTGAAAGTAGATCCTCTAGGCATTTCAGTGGCTCACCTCTTGAGGGACTGAGGAGGTTCTGGGGGTTCTTGGAGAGGTGAGGCAGTTGATTTTGCTAAAACTCTAGACTTCAGAGGTACCCATTTGTCTGACAGCCTTTTGTTCCCTGAAACAAAAGCTGCTCTTTTGTTTTGCCTGACTGTGGCCTCTAGGTGATAACAGCAGAATCTCCAAATGTATTTGAGTACTTTTCAGACACATTAAAGGAAAAATATTTAGGGTTATGTGGTTTCCCTTTGCATAAAGTAAACTATTTTGTGGATCCAACCATTAAGTAGCCACTAAGCTCCTGAGGATTTCAGTGTTGAACATCACTTATTTAAGATTGGCTTTTGGGGGATTTTGTGTGTTTGTGTTTTGTGTGTGGTTTTTTTTTTCTCTGCAAAACAAATTGCATGTGTTATTAAACATGCACATCCCTTATTTAAAAATTTATTTTTCTTAATTCCAAATGTATGTACTGTGGGTTAGGACAGAAAAGTCTTACCTCAGTAGCGAACTTGGAGAGTACCCTCTCCAGCAAGCTGTTAAAATTATTGCTGTGGCCATTTATCCTGTGACAAGAGAAGCTGAGGTTGTCCTTTAGACAAGGTAGTCATGTGCTTGAATTGTTCCTTAAAGAAACAAAGAGAAGCTGGTTCAAGGAAAGATGGCTGCAATTTGTGATAGCAGGAGGAAGGTGGGGGGAGAAGGTCAATGCACAGGAGATATATGTAGGATGCAAGTTGAGAGCAAAGAACATCGGTGGCTGTGAGCAAGGTCAAGGAATGACAGAATTGCAGAGACCTGGAAGCAGAGATGTTGGTTAGATGTTGATGGTTGGATTCAATCCTTGAGGTCTTTTCCAACCTTAATGATTCTATGTTTGATTGATTCTGTGGGAGTGAAGGAAGGAAGGGGATGTAGGAAAGAAAGTAATGAAGAGAAATGGAGATTTGAAGGGATGCTGGGAGATGATGCCTTAACAGAAGAACAGGATTTGGTAGAATAATGTATTTGTGTTGAACTGTTCTTTTGCAGCTAAAGGCTATCTGAGAAGTCAAAATGGGGAGGGACATCTGTGTTTGAATAAGTAAAAGTTTTTTTTTTTTTCTGTCTCTTTCTGTGGTGTTGCCCGACAAAGAATTCAGCTTTATTACTTTTGTGAAATATGTCTGTCTTTGGATTATAAAAGTCTTGAGACTCTTGGGATTCTAAAAAAGGGGAATGCTTTCAATCTCCAGTGTTCTAAAATATTACCTGAGCAACAGATTGTCCCCAAGTACACATATCTGTGTATACTTGCATCTGCCTTGCCCGCCCTCAGGTGATTCACTGTACTTCTCCTCTGTTTTTACCCCTTGCAAATCCATAACAAAGTTGGTAGTGTTTATATCTCACAGCTGCTTGTTCTGTTTCTCTCTCAGCAATAAATCAGGTAGCCAATCTAGAAAAAAACCTTATTCCTTGCCACCTTTTCCTCTCTGCCTCCCTTGGCAAGGAACTGTTTCTAGTTTTTTTTCCTTGATCCCTAGACAGCCTCCCTGTTTGCCACTTTCCTGTCAGCAAAGAAACATGCAGTCTCTTTTATCTTGTTTGCCTTTTATCTGTTCTCAGTTCTCTAAGTTATGACCTAGAAGAAAAAGCAGGCATCACCTAAATTCACGTTTAGGTGAAAGATCAGACATTACCTGTGCTAGCAGTCCATCTTTGATACGCGCTCACATGACAATACACAGGTACAGCCTTCAGTGCTGTTGCTGGGAGAGATGTCATTAACGCAATCAAATAGTTGTTATAGGAACTTCTTCCCTGGAAGAGTGATGGTTCCTTCGTTTGGTAACAATAATTTGAAAAACAAACAAAAATCTTTAGTGATTAAAAACTACTGCCTGGGGTACTTCTCATATACATCTGTAAGCTCCCGAATGTGACCCTGACAAACAGAGTAGTATGCTGTGATAGCACAACTATGTAAAAGGATGCAGTTAATTAAAATTATTTTCATGTAGTAATGGATCTGCATTGAAAGGACTCAGTCCTGTGATGTGCTGCAAACATTAGTAAGCTTCTGTGAAAAGATAATATATCGCACTTAAAGGATTTTAAGTGTCTCCCATGCCCTTTAATTTTAGCAAATTAGTGTCACTAACCTGCTATGGCTGCAGTATGCAAAGAACTGAGAGTGGAAGCAGTGAAAAAGCATCAAAACAGGAAAATAAGTTGTTTAGAGCAAAGCCATTTCATTAAATAAAACAGGGAAAATATTATTTGGGAGACTTTCTTGCAAACAGAAATTAGGAATGCTGCATTGTTTTGTCAGCTCAAAGATGCACAGAACCATCCAACAGAAGTTACATTGTCTTTCATCAATTTTAATGCAGCTTCTAGCTCTAAAACTCTGCCAGCATACAGATGAAGATATCTGGGCATATTGGTATGCTAAATCATAAACTCTCTATTCCCATTCCGCATCATTTGGTGAGACTTATGGTTCCAGAACAACTTGCAGAAAGTGAACAACTTGTGAAATTTGTTGCTGTCTGGATACTCTGATCAAGTTGTTCCTTGCCTGTTTGCAATCAGTTAATAAATGTCCTAGTAGTTGTGGTTGGAAGATATTGCTGAAAATAGCACTTGTCAATTATTGATTGTTTCGGACCAGTTCTAACAGTTAAGTAACTATCACTAAAGAATGAACACACACTGACCTGCATTTTTTTGTTTTGTTTTTTAACCTTAACCTTTTTAGAAACTTCATGAAAAATTACAATAATGTAGTATGCTGCTTCTTTTAATAGAAAAATAGAAAAAACTCTTAATTATGGAGCTAAAGGCTTGTGTTATTAACATTGCCTCAGATAACAATTTCAACCCAAAAGTCTCCTGGCAAATTTTACCTTCCCTAATTAGGAATTATGTGATAAAAATAAAAGAAGACTGTAGTCACTGGACCTCTGCAGATTTGTTGCAAAATTTGCATCATGTGATGAGTCACCTGATGCAAATATATATCTGGTATGAATCTAAAAATATGAATTTTGCATTCTTAATGTCACTGTTATCAATATATGGACCACTTGCTTGCTTTTTGTGAAGAACCCGTCAAGATAATGTGGACTATCTTTGATTCTTTCCTTCATTCTACTTGTACGGGTCATCTTGAGCTCTACTACTAACTAAAGAAAATAATTATATCACATTAAAATATATATTTACTCTTAAGTGTTTTTAATCTAAAGCCCACTGACTTCAACTAATTTGAGGTCAGGTTAAAATATGTAAAGTATTTATTTATATTTTGAATTAGCCCTAAATCAGGGTCTGTGTTTTAGGTCATAGTTCCACAATTAACACTCAATAAATTTGAACAGTCATAACTTCCTGTGAGACATTTATTTGAAATCTTCATATTGACTTCTCTTTGTTAATCTATATTATCAGTGTGTTTAAGTCCTGTTCTTTTTTCTACCTGACTTGTAAAATAAAAATCTGGTCTTGCCAAAAATACGATCAGGTTTTTGTGAAGAGGCAAACACACACTGACTGAACAGTCTAGCTAGGTTGATGTGTCATCACACATGTGTTCTGACAGTCATCTTCTGAATTCAGTTGACTTCGGTGAGAAATTTGAGCAATAATGGACATTTATGGTTTTGGAAGTTGAGGAAAAAATACCGAGAGATTTGAAGCCCTAAGAAAGCAAGAGTAGACAGTGTATAGATCTGTAAATGGACTGTGTATCATAGCATTTTTGAAAGACTTTGACACAGAAAAGCTGCCTGTTAAATCATACCCATCACTTAACAGATTTCTTTTTCTCCTGCTTTTTTTTCCACACTGTAGGTGTTACTATCAGCTAACTCTGTGCCAATGGCAAGTGTTTATCTGAACTAATGAATGTGAAGAATGATAATTTTAATTTAGCCTAAAGGCACCTAATGACCAAATTATCAGTATACAAATGCAGCTTGTATGGTTCCTGGCACTGTGAAAAAGCAAACAAAAACCCCAACAAGACCCCCACTCCACCCCACCCCCCCTTAAAAAACCAAAAAGCCCCCAGCAACTAATATTGCTTATTGCTAATTTAGGGTCTGGATTTGGTGTTGTCCATATACAGAACCAATGTACAAGCTGCTGTCTGCCAGTGAACTCAGTACTAATTGAAAGTTCTTTTTTCTTTGGTTGACTTGTTTAACTGGGCAATGTGGGTAAGTCACAAAAGTAAAATTAATCCTTTGAATGTGTACTGTCTCTAAGGAAGGAAAAGATTTTTAACATAAAGACCACATATGTCCATCTACGATGTCATGTTGGGTTCGTTAATTTTACTAGTCTGTAACTTAAATGAGTGACTGGGAACACATTATCTCAACAGGTCATGCATTCTGTTTTATTATGTCAATGCTAGTGGTTCAATGACCAAAGGTCAAAAAGTTCAGTCTTCATCCATAAATCAATAGCAGGTTTTCTGGGTGCTTCCACATTTTACAGTGTTACCTAAAGCGCTTCTCTCCCATGACAGTGCTGAAACCTTACCAGTCCCTTTAGGTTTTCACATTGGTGTACAGGCATGGGAGCCTGCACAGTTCCAGTTTCATCTCGGCCATAGCTCATCCAGTCAGCCTTCCAGCAACCATGGGCTTTGAACTTCAGGCTTGGCATCCTATTTTCTCCATCGAAAGTGCCCTTGCATTACAAGGTGTGGGGGGTTGGCCCTTGGCTGGGGGCCAAACCACACACACCCGCCAAGGTGAAACATCTTAACCACGACACTAGGGATGGATGTATCTCAGTCACTAGTGGAAATGGGACTTTGCTTAGATGGTTAAAGTAGTTTTGATGTGACAATATTGCAGTTGGTCTGAGTCTGATGTATTTTGGAAAGGAACCGTAAGGCCAAACCACAGACCCTTGTACACCACTGTAATGCTTAATTGAAACAGGCTGTGAGTCTACTGTTCTGTTAAAGCATATCGCTGCTAGGCTGCTGTTTCAACAATAATGAGTTAAATGAGGTCTGTCAGCAAACTGTACATGTCAAGTCTCTGTCCTTCTTTACCAGGTCCCTGTACAGAATTTGGTCTCTTTTTCAGTAGCTCAGCTTTGTTGTTCTTATTAAAAATAATAATTTGTTTCCCTTTGTCTTAAAAGCTTCCTGAAAGATTAGATTAAATTGCGTACTGTGCCTGAAAGAAAGAGTAAGCCAATATACCCCCAAGTCCTAGAAGAATGCCCTAGCTTTCACATTTTGCTGTGTTCTTTGTGGACATGTTCTTCCTCTGCTCATACTGGAGGTGTTTATTGTGCTTGGGGAGAAAAAAATAGGAACTGTTGGTAAAGGCATCATGATTTATGTCAGTGGGCAGCATTTGGACAAGCATGAGTCTTTATTTTTAAGTTAGCTTTGAACCAAATGTTGCCTGCTGCAGATTTTAAAATGGTAAAATGATAGTTTTCCTTCAGTGAATCTGCTGATCGTGGCTGGTAATGTCACGAGTGACTTGTATCTGCTTTTCTGCCATTTAGCTTTCTTTGAAAATATAGTTAGACTGTGGTTTTTAAACTGGAGCTCAACACATTTGCTAGTTTGTCAGTGAAAGTTAGTGGTAGGGTGGGCAGAAGGGTGGTCAAAGACCAGTTTTGAAAGCAGATTGTCTCTTCATTTTGCTGGAAGGCTAAGAATGTCAGCACAAGAGCTTGCTTCTACCTTAACCATTCTAGCATGCTATATGTGCAAATTGCTAGCGCCTAAAGAGTTAAGAGTGTTTGTTTCACAGGAAATTGGAAGAAATTTATGTGCGCAAGTGAAACTGAAAGGTCGAATGTGTGACTCATATCTATTGACAGATGGAATGAGCATAACATAAGAAGACAGTGACTAGAAAACAAGCAGGTTGTGTGAAAGTATTTTTAGAGACTAATTTCTACCCAGCTGTGTCTTCTATGAATGGAAGAAGTTTGTCAAAGTTACCTAGAAGTTGCCTAATAGCTACCTAGTGAAAATTAATTACATCGATGTGGTTTAAATGGATATTTCATCCCTTGTGATGAAAACAGAGTTAACAGTTTGTAAGAACTCTACCTGTGATTTAAAAAAAAAAAAAGTGTAGGAAAGCAAGAATGAAGGGAACATATAAGTTCCTATTAGTGCTCCTGAACTTTTACATACCCACTTTACCTCAGTTCCCCTGTTGACTCCCACTTCTGTGCTCTCTTCCCCTCTCAACCTATCTCCGGCTTAAAATATCAGACATACCCAACTTGCTTGTTATATAATACTGACTCATACTTTCATTGGCTTAAACTTTACCCAATCTTTCTTTCATGTCTTTTCGTGTTCTTTATATTGAAATTTAGCCTTTTCAGTCTTGTGTACTACATTGTGGTTTTTTAGTAACTTGTGAAACCTGAAAAATTTGTGCTGAAACTAAGCATATAAAATTTATTTAGGAATACGAGGATAAAGAGTTAGCAATATTTTATATGATACATTCATTTTGCTGGACAAGCAAAGCAGCAAAGATCTATAGAAACACGTAATGCTGTATAGTATTCAATAATCATAAAGTCTTCAGCAAAATTTGACCCAATAAATATAGATACAAGCCACACAGTAAAGTATACATGTCCTTACTTGCCCATTGCCTGGAAGAGCAACTTGGGCATATAATGCAGTATTATCTATATTTATAGTTTGTCTTGTGTATTTTGTAGACCGTGGGTTAAGTTCAAATTGAAATTTCTTCTATTCTTGCCCTAAGGTACTCTTATGGTCAGATGATCACAATCAAAACACATGATGTATATTTGAAAAACTCCATATTCCCTTAATGAGTGAAAACATGGCATAAGGTGATGTGCTACTTTCTGGGCCCCTGCTCCCATCAGGTGGAAGAATGGGGGACAGAACTCCTAACTCTGTGAACCCCACAAGAACATTGGGGGATAGTGGAGGGGCTTTTTGCCCAGCTTGTGGAGCTCACTTTCCCTCACCTCAAGCTGTTGGGTTTATTTTCTCTATTTTTTTTTAATTTAAAGAAATATCCACTTCCTAGGCTATTGAATGCTTTCCCTTGCATCCTGACTATGAGTTGGGCTCCAGCTCGCAGACCTCCTGCTCTGTAGCCAGGTGGAAAAGTACAAATACCATGCACTGTAAGCTGATTAATTCTGTTAAAGAGCGGGAGATGTTAAAGAGGAGAGAGAACCATTCATTTACCCCAAACTGTGGTGTTTCAGCAATGTCAAAAGTCTGGATTTCTTTTTCAGTTATGTTTTGTTCTGGGATTTCTATAAATTATGTGTTGTTTACAAGGTTCTCACATGAGCCAGCAGGAAAAGTGTAGCCTGCTAGAGAGAGGAAAATGTCTGATGTTCTCTTTTACAAGAAATGAAATCTGCAGTAAGCTAAATCTACAAATTCTAGTTAGTGTGCTAACTCACTGAGTAACAGTGTAAGTGGGGGTATGGATAAATCCTTCTGTTACTATGGCATGTTGCTGCAATTAATATTTTCACTACACAATTCTGTTCGAAGACAGGATCTATACAGGTGAAGAGCATAACTTGTTCATTAGAGTGGGCATCAGGGAGCAACAGTAAAAATGCATGTATTGTAAGAGCAGGATACCTTTTTGGAAGCATGCATATGCATACAGTGTATCCCATTGTCTATAATCCTTTCTCATCCCGCACATATGCTATTAGTCTACTCCTCTTCCTGGAGCTAATCCAAATACTAGCAGCATCATTTCCTGCTTAGAATGAAAGACCAAGGGGAGGGGAAAAAAAGAGTCTTTTGCAAATAATCTTCTAACATTCCTGCAGGAGTTATGTAGTAGTGAATGCCTTTGATATGGAAAATAAAGTATTGAATGATAAAAATTAAATGATGGAACTCATGGGGCAAGTTTTATAATTCTGTCTCTGGTAGAAATATGATAGCAAGTGTATGAACGAAAATGTCTCTTTTCAAGTACCGCTGATCATTGTCTCTCTTTGTTTCAAATTATTATTCTCCCAGCACTAAAAAAAAAAGAAAAAAAAATCCACAACACTTCCTATCTCTTCATTTGCATTCTTAAAAAATAGCTTTTTCTCAGCTTTCCTTGAAAAATCTGTAGGAGAATACTGTTTCTTATTGCAAATATAAACTGAGACCTAAAATCCCATATACAATTAGAACTTACTTTAAATAAAAGCAGAAGCTGGCAGGTTACTATAAATGTAAAAACTACAGTAGGGGATGCCCAAGATATTTTTTAAGATGAAGGGAATGTTCCAACTGCTGCCAGTAAATGGTAGAATACATACCCTAACCTCAAGAACAGATGAGTGGTCCAATGTGGACGACAGAGAGTGGTCCACTATTTGATGTAAATCCATGCTATTCCTCTGCTGTAGGGAGATCTATGTTGATTTGTGCCATTGATGGGAGGCAGATTATTAGTTCTTACATACTGCATTTCCCTCCACAGTTGTGTGATCATTAACGGCGCCTACCAAAAAGAGCCCTTGCCTGTAGTTATTCCTTTTTGTGATCCACCAAGGCTTTCACAGTTCTCTCTGTTTTGAAACCTTGTCTGCATGAAGTATTGTGAAAATTAAAATCCTTCTTTTGTTTTAATTTCATTGAGCAGTAAATGACTCTGCGAAAAACTTGAAGTAGGTTTTGGCATTGTGGTAAAATGGCAGTGTCCCACAGTCACTGGAAAATTTGCAGGTCATTAAGAAGGAGTTTTTACACATCACTAAGAACATACAAGATATTTCTTAAATAAACAAGAAGAAAATATAATTGTGACTTTGCAGATCTCTAAATTTAAGAGAACGTATGGCTGGGAGAAAAATCATGGCTATTTCAACAGCACTAAATTCACTCCAAGCCTGTATCTTGTTTACTTTAGATTCTCACTCTTTTTTGCAAAAGTCGGAAAACTGTTCTTGATACTACTGTCTATACCTCTAATATATCATTAAAATCTGTGTCAGAGGACATCCTGACCTAAACTAAAACCACAACTAATAAGGTGATTAAAATGGAACTGCATCATTGTATAACAGCACAAGATCTCATCATCAGTGTTTACATTTTGATTCTGCTTTTAGGGAAGCCAGCAGCCATGCTTACTGGATGCTTTGGTATTGTGTCTTCTTTTGAAAACTAGATCCTCTGTGGATATGGTTGCACAATTCATGCATGTACCTTTGAGTTGAGAAGCAAATATATGTGATTTAGAGAGGAATAAAATAATTCGGTGAAAAGCCTTATCTATAATGGAACATCCAACTTCGGTTCATGTCTAGGCTGTGGTAAGGTGGTCGAAATGGACAAGGAAGAGGTGGAGGTGAACAAAGTTAACCTCCATCTGAACAGAATTAAATCTAATAACCAGAAAGAAGCAGACACAGGATCATACAGCCATACGCACTGCTGCTGACAAAGTTGGAGATGTTGCAATAGTCATCTCCAAGTTTTTAGAACTCTTCCCTTTTCCCCTTCTTCTCACCAGTCTAATGCATTAAATGTTAAGTAAGAATTTTATTTTTACTCTTCTAGCTTAAAGTGGGGTAGTAGTCATGCAAACGTCCCAGGAAATGTACACAGCATTGCAGGTTATTGGAAACAAAAGTAGAAATCCTGTAATTAAATTTTAACAGGTGCTCTCACTTTGTACAGTGACTTGTTTTCAGCATTCCATTATAGGCACTGAAAACTTCTCAATCAGAGTATTATTACACAGGTAACATGAGCTCCCACACATTCCTTTGGGAATTTTTTAGACTGCTGCAGCAGCTCTTATGAATGCAAAAAAAGATACTCAACTTTTTTTTTTTTTAAAGGCTGTGCAGAGAAATTGATGGAATTTGTACCCAGTTAATGGGGTAGCCGGGCGTGTGTGTGTACATTGGCACATAGCTATGTGTAAAGGTACCCTACTACTTAATCAAAGGTCACTGGTGCATAGGTCATATGCCTGTAACTGAGATTGTGTTTATTCCCTTTTCCCCTTGCTTATCAAAGAAGATGGTACAATGTGTGGATGGGCATCATTACACTGAAGATTTTTCTGTGTCTAATTAGTTTATTTATGCTTTTCTGAGGGCTTACCAGCTGTTGGTGTAGGAGTAGCACTGCATGGTAATGGTATTTCTCTTTTAACCTCTGCCTTCAGTGAGTTTAATCTGAGTGTTTGCTTAGGTGTGCACACAACACTATTTTTGGCAATTGTGTTGGGCAGTGGGGTGGGGGAGAGAAGAGCCTCCGAGTAGCTACACACCCAACACTAAACTGCGATGAATTTGAATTTACATGGTGTTGAAGAGGACTCCCGTGAGTTTGTTACTCTAATGCACTTGTTAGAATAGTAAATGCTAGTTCTCCATGCTTTGTGGGTCCACTGAATTAAAGAATAAAATAAAAATCTGTCAGAATAACCTCCTGAGGTGTGTTGGCTTAATAAGTCAGTTTAGAGTTTGATCCTGTTTTTGTTTGGTAGGCTGGAATTTACACACTGTATATGACAGGACAAAACTCAGCACATTCAGAGAGGAATATTTTGAATGAATATCAGGAGGCGAGGAACAGAAATGGGGAGCAGCAAGGAAGGAAGGCATCTTGCTGCTCTCTGTAGAGCAACCTCCATCGACTGTGGTGTGGCTGTTAAAAGAGAGGTCTATTTCCGTTCCTCATCCATGGTCTTTTATTTTACAGCAATAATTTTGCTCTCCTTCTTGCAACAGGAATGATGATTTCAACAAGGCCAAGTAGAAGAACTGTAAGGGCTTTACTTAAGAATACTGCCATAAGAGTTGAGAGAAGAAGGCTACCTCAGAGGAGTGATTCAAAATGTTAGGTTTTCCTCTTGATATACTTTGTAGTTATGTTTTAATTCTCCCGGTTCTTCCAGGCCTTTTTTGTTGGTTTTAGGGAGTTTTTTTACCCCTAAAGTGGGGTCATGGAGGGGAGATGACATACACATTCACAAGGAAAGCTTTTAGTGCAGGTAATACCATTCCATACATATTTGAATATGCTGATCTCTTCAATTTAATAGTAGCTACCATTGACATATGACTAGCATGCACTTTGTATCTTCAGAAAAAATGGCAAAACTTTTAACTAGTATCAAGGGGAGTTGACTTTATTCCAAAGCTATGCTGCTGTAATTGATGATACCTTGATAGGTAAATGATGTATTGGGTTGATCCTGGCTAGCTGTCAGGTGTCTATCAAAGCCTGTTACTCTTCCTTCTCAGCAGGATTGGGGAGAGAAAATATGATTAAGGGCTCATGGGTTGAGATAAGGACAAGGACATCACTCAGCAGTTACCATCATGGGCTAACCAGACTTGGCCAGGGGAAATTAATGTAATTTATTACCAATCAAATCAGAGTAGGGTAATGAGAAATAAGAACAGCTCTTAAACCACCTTTCCCCCACCCCTCCCTTCTACCTGGGCTCAACTTCACTCCCAGTTTCTCCACCTCCTCCCCACAAGTGGCACAGGGGGATGGGCAATGGGGGTTGTCCTCAGTTCATCGCACGTCTCTTCCACTCCTTCCTCTTCATGCTTTTCCCCTGCTCCAGCATAGTGTCCCACCCACGGGAGACACCCTTCCGGGAACTTCTCCAGTGTGAGTCCTTCCCACAGGGTGCAGTTCATGAACTGCTCCAGCATAGGTCCTTTCCACAGGGTGCTGTCCTTCAGGAATGGACTGCTCCACGGTGGGCCCCCTCGTTGGGGTCACAAGTCTTGACAGAAGACCTGTGAATGCACTATTCAGAACCTGCAATAACTGCTGTCGTCATGTACACAAAAATGCTTGTCCTGAACCCTCCTAGTAGCAGTCACTTCATGCTTCAACAACTTTTAGATAGAAAAAGATGTGTGAAGAAGCTTAGAGGGTTTCCTTCTTGTCACAGTTTAGAACACGGCTGAGAGAAGCATGAAACAATAGCAGGCAATGACTGAATGTAAACATTGCTGTGCTTCGTGATCCTCCTCCTGAAAGGCTCAAGTTGAGCTGATAGCAGGCTGGTCATGTTACTGTATGACCTGACCGCAGACATGTATAACTGCTAGTCTGCCAGCTCGCAGTTGTGCAGGGCGCTGCATTGATTGTGTGTCATTGCATCAGTTTCCCATCTTCACTGAGCAGACACCTGCAGGTTTAGCTTCAGCACACAGTACAAGACATCTCGTGCAGTTCATAGCTGACCTACCAGACCTCCTTGCACTTAGCTTAGCTTAGCTTAGTTTAGCAGCTGCAGTGTCCACGGATCCTCGGACTTCGTGTACTTTTTCTCCCTTGAGAAACAATTGTCATGAGGCAACTTGAGGGTTTTAATGGGTTCTAGCAAGAAACAGCAATGGTTTTGAGAATGGTATGGAGAAAGGCTGAAAAGAAAGTTGGAGTCCATGTAACTGTGTTCTATGCTGTGAAGAAAATGAAATCCAGGCACACATATGCGATATTCACTGAACACAGCTGAAATAATAACTCACAGGTTATTAAGCTGTGAACTGAACCCTTCCTTTGCTTTTAATAAAAGACACTGAAATAAATTAATTCCGTCTAAAATCACTGTGTGCACTGTGTGAATAAAAGCAGACATCAGTGGTTTCTTATGACATCCAAAGTCCCTTAGTTACAGCAGTAAGCATGCTGCTTGCCTATTAAGTGTGTATGTCTGCTATTGTTTTTTCCTTACTATTTATTTTAAGTGAACATATTAATTTAACTGAAAATGCCAAATGACTAATGTGTAACTACATGGAGAGATACAAAAATTGAACATTCTGTTAGAGGAGCAATTTATTCTTTGTGCATAAATTCTAATGTTCAAGTCCAACTAAGAAAAAAACGTAACTTATTGCTGATGATTGTGAGTGTTTCAGAGATCCAGAGCTTGTCAGAAAATCAGCTGTCTTCTAGGTGTTAATGAAAAAGTATAAGGATGCATTTATTAATAGACAAAACACAGAGTCTTGAAAGTAAGTGGTTTGGAAAAGTACTACATTGTTTATAGTAATAAGGGTAAAGAAACACCAGAGGAAACATCCCTGTGGCTTAATCAATGATCAGTACATGAACATAAGTCAAAGATTTTTTTAAATTATTCCAAATGAGGAATAACTGACGTCAAGAGCTTGCTTGATTTCTTACCAGCTTTACACTCTGGTTGCCTGCAATGACAAAAGTACTAACAGAACACTTACAAGTAGCCTTTCAAAAACTGGTTTAGGTTTTTTTATTTATTTATTTGCATTTCACTTAATTTGTTTACCGGACAGCCTTGGATACCCTTAGAGGGCAGAACTATGATCACACAGGTCAATCTATGTATTGTTAGCATCAACAGCCAGGAATAAAAGTGCATAGTGAAAGGGGAATTGCACTTGCACGCTGCAAGCTACAAACAGCGTCTGGTCAGTAATAGTGGTTTTTGTGTTAGTAGAATAACATAGGTACAGAGCCACGTTCATTGTGCCCCCACAGCCAAAAATATTTTGCAAAATTCCTCCTGCCTCCCAGTCTTTCAGGGGAGGAAATGTTGAGGTAGCGTGGAAAAGGGATTCTCAGAGCAAAGGTGCATCCTGCATTTGCAGAGGTGCTGTGTAGCTCCTGTAAGGTGCCCCAAACCTTATCTGCCTGGTGACTGCTCTAAATCACATTGGGTAAGGAAATTCCTCAGAATCGCAGAAGCAGTATTAATTCCTGGATGTGGTGGTGTACTCTCACCTTCCATGGACACATTAATTTGAACTCTGGGTCAGGAAACAGTTCATATAATGAAATTTTCCTGGCTCCTTCTAATCATGTGACTAAACGTCCCTGACGTTTAAGAGTGTCTTTTCACTTTTTTTCAGAAATCCTAAAAGCAAGCCTGAAGACCATAATCTAGAAACTTTGTGCACAATAGGGAAAAACTTTATTTTGAGGGAAAAATAAATGTGACATGCCTGTGACTGTTTAAAAGTGTTGTTTATGCAAGACTTACGTAGCTTTCCATTGAATCCATTAAATGGAAATGGAATGCCTTTAGAGAAACTAACCTGAGGAAAGGAAAAGTGGACTGTAACATGTGTGAAAAGGGTGGAAGTGTAACCAGTTTTACTGCAGCAGCTGGTCTGTTTTCAAGACTGATTTTTTTGTGTTAGCAGTGTGGAAGCCCAGTGCAGAGCAGTAAGCCCAAAGCACCACACAGACAAAAAGCTGGGCTGTAAGGGCAAGACAAGTATTTCCTTGTACTACATGGACAGATATTTTTCCATACTTCCCCTTGATCGCTGATTTAGGAGGCCAAAAAGAGATTCTTCTCCCTGTGCCAGAAGCTTGTTGTATGTGACCTTGGAAGTTACCTAATCCTGCTGTTCTTTGGTTTTCCATTCTTCTGCAATTTCTTACATTTTCAGCCTGCATCTTTCCTTTTTGCTTCAAACAAAGCAGAATTCCAGTGGACTGTAGCCTCACTCACTGTATGGACACAATACACACCCTGAAAGCTGCCTATTCCTTGTCAGGAACATGGCAGAGTCATTTGAAAAATAGCTTATGAACATGCTTAGGTATGGGGTTTTTTTCTTCTTTTAGTACAGTCACCTGTTACTTCAGTTGGATTAAAAATTTTTTCAAAAATGTTGAACATAAATAGGCAGGGCTGCCTGGACTATTTTCTTCCAAAAATACTGAATATATGGAAGAATAATTTGCTCCAAAGCCATTTTCTGGACAGGTCAAGTAAACTTTCTCTGTGTCACAGATTTGGGATGGAGCTCTATTGGGAATAATCAGCAAGCACTTGGGCATGCGGGGCATTAAATGAGTAAACACCTGAAAAAACCTGCATACAAGAATTGTAATTCATTTAATTTTGTTTTCATTATGTCAGTCTTTGTCATTGTGCATTTCAAAAACCATAGCTGAGAGCAGACTAACTACAGCTACAAATTCTGCTACCTAGAAACCTTCAGCAAGTTATCAAATGCATGTGCTGCCTTCCAGTGTTTCAACTGTAGGTGTTCTGGTGGGTCTACCACACACATCCTTCCTGTTTAGTCAGACAGAGCTGAATTTGTTACCTAGTTTCTGAAATATTTGAATATTTCCCAAATAAGTTTTCTGTCTGATCTTCTGGTCTTCATTCTTTCCATCATATGAACTCTGTTAGAGAAGTATCCAACTTCCCTGGCTTGTGACCTGAGATAGTGGGCCTGACAAGACCTTTAAGTACATTTTTAAAGATTTGGGGGTTTAGAGGGGCTGGGGTTTAGGGTTTGGTTTGGGTTTTTTTGAGAGGCACGTTGACAGGATATATCTCTTTAATAGGTTAAATGGCAGTGGCTGGCATTCCCAGTTAAGACATACCTGAGCATTGCTAAAATTCAACTGTATCCTGTTGTGTGTACAGATAATTTACAGGTTTTCAAAAAACTAAGACACCTGTACATATTCAAGCACAGTAGAGATGGCTTCCTTATTTTACTGTGTGGTAGTCAAGAGTTCCTAATGATCAGTAACTCCTTGAAGGTAGTGGCATTTCCAGGTGTTTGCTCCCCCCAAGGACTGAGGCTTCCATGCCTTTCAGTCACTACAGCTTGTTTTAATGTTTCATAGAAAATGCTGTACCGAGAGGAAGGCTGAAGAGAGCTCTCTGTATATTCTTTCTTCATGAAACAAACCAGAATTCTTTTTTATTTATCTGTATGAAGAGGAATATGTGAATGGCTCTCTTTTGTCCACCAGAAGTCCATGTGGTTATAAAATGGCCCCGAAACTTTATTTCTAGAGAAATGTTGGCATCTGGAGTCTGTCTGTGAAGGGACACTGTGCAGAAAGCCAGTGAAAACGAGTCCTCACACTTTTCAGCAGAGATTAGATAAGATTGCAATCATCTGGACAGTTACGTCTCTTGCCTTCTCTAGGCAAGGCTGAGCTGTACGGTCTGAGAAGAGGTTTGATTTGTTTGCTTACATGCCTGTTGCAACAGGAAAAATGTTTTCAATGTTTTTTCTTTACATTTACCTGATAAGATCACAAGATCAATATTTTTGTGGCAATATGAACATTTCCAAAAACTTTATTTAATACAAGACAGTGGGTAAAGGAGTGCATGTAACAGCCGGAGAAGTATGCATGTATCTTATGCTGTAGGATAATGTTATCAGAACTTGGCCCGTAGTTATAGATGAACCAGAAAGTGTTAGCACTAGAACTATAAAAATATCACTGGAGAGCCACAATACTTACTGTGTGTCGGGGAATCCATATGTATCTTACTTATTGGTCAAAATTTTATAATTTATTTGGAACAATGAATTTGAAGTGTGAAACACTCCAGCTGAGTTGTCTATGTGTTGCGAACTCGCTGATAGTGAAGATGATAAGCCTGACTTTTGTTGACCAATATGTTTTTCTTTCATGTTGGTTTAACGATAAAGCTGCACAACTTCTCTGGCTGGGGAGGTCACGTCTGCCTGAATCACAAGGGACCTCCAAAATCATACAAACAGAATTTTTCTACAAGTACTTGAATTAGGTGTCTCCTTGTTTCCTGTATACAGGTTAATTGGTTCTTGAAAATTTTTTCTATTTGCTCGCGTAGGCTTCTTCCTGCAGAAATGTACTAAGAAGAGTACTTGATGTAAAAATATTAATTTTCATAATGTACCCTTCATTTTTTCCATTTTACAAACAGGGGATAAGGTTTGGGGGGGGGGGGGAGGGGAAGAGGAAGAGTACAGAGTATATTTTCAAAAGCAGACTTTCATGGAGTTTTTCTCACTGTGATATGAATTGCAAGACTCTCAAAAATCTCCTCGTGCTAACTTTCTAATGTTTCTAAATTGAGCCAAAAGGGGTTAGCTCATGGTTTTACAGCAAGCTGTCAGAGCTGAGAACTGAACTCTGATTCCCTGAGTTTTAGGTCTGTTTATTCCTTTGAATCTTAATTTAATTTTTTTTTATTATGCACTTCTGGGCAGAGCAACAACATATAAGCGGGAATCCTCAGAGTGCTTGGAACAAACAGGACCTACAGTGGTGCTAGCTCCTGGAAGAGTTTCTATGGTGAGAGTGTCTCTTCTCTCTTTCATCCTTTGCACAATACCCACCCACTGTACCACTGCGAATACTTCAGCCTGTGTGACAAATGAATTATTAAAAGTGAAATCAGGCCCCCCAGGTATAAAAAAAACCCCTCCCTCTGACATCAGTGAACCAACATATGTCCCCTCATGACTTGTAAACATGCAGATGCAGTGCCAGTACCGAGAGGAGAGTAGACCTGGGTGTGCAGATTTCTTTGCTTTATAAAATATGTCTGAAACCAGTTACCATCACTGTGGCTAGAGACATCTGTTTTCACACTTTTCAGCTTTCTTCTGACAGATGAAAAGCAAACACTGAATCTTATGATCTCTGTATTGCTAAAGTCTTTAACATTCCAAAATAAAAAAGAGAAGTCACGTAGGCATAGCTGATGATTTAGCCAAATAATACACAGACACAGTGAAACAGGTTCATTAGCAGTCTGTCTCACACTGCATGTTGCTTGGGTTAGGGGAGTTAACAGCAAAGATGGTGTAATCTTACAAGCTGACTAGGGAAAATTACAGAATCCCTTCTGAATAAACAACATTAGCAATGCATTTTTTTCATATACTCTTCTGAAAAGATTTAAGTTAATCAAAACCTTGGAGATTAAATAATTAAACCTGTAGATAACCACAATTTTTTATTGTTAATTAGTCATAGAGAGGTGCCATTTTCATAGGATGCAGAGTCCCTAAATTTAGCTGTGGAATATTACATTGATCACACACACAAAAAAATCATTGATTCTCTGGGGAAGGGTTGGACGTCAGTATGTGCGTTTTGGCTCAGACCACCTTTCACCTATTAAAGGGGGTTCCAGTAGATTTTTATCCTTGCTGCACATAGCAACAAAATGTGATTTGCCGTCCTTAACCCTTTGAACATTTCCAGCATCTTATCAGGATGATTCACACCTACTCCGTTACCTTGCCTTCATGCCCTGTATTGTATCTTTATACCAGAAGTGCTGCATTTTATCCTCTGCTGCTCTGTCAGTTTTTTTAATGTATGGTATACATGTTTAAATATTTAATATACACTGAAGCCATTGCAGCAGGCTGTGAAAAAAATCTGCAATATTACACCTTCATACTATGACAGTTATTCCTTTCTTTAAATGACTTGTAACATTTGTAAAGAAAACGCTAAAATTAAACCCTGACATAATGCAAAATCCAGTTTTTTTCTTCACCTGTTTAAGTTTACCAAAGGTAGTAAATTGAATTAAAACATTGTGCTGAATGTTTTTATTGCTGTGTAGATCTTTGCTATTATGCAGAATGATAATTCTCAGATCTTTTTTTTCAGCAATCACTAATTAAGTGTTACAGGCACGCATCCAGACACTCCTGAATTTTAATCTTCATGTTTCTTAATGAGTTGATCAAATATTACACAGAAAGTGGAAAAAATAAAGGACTAATTCAAAATACAAATATATAATTTGTGTAATTGTCCAGCTAATAAATTATGTCCAAATATTATGAATGTTCTTGCAAACACTTAGGGATGTGTACATGCAAACAGTGGAAATTATCCTTGTGCATACATGCAATTAAATATTCTGTACACGTAGTTGTCCATAATGATTTTCATAAACATGCATAAAATTGCATTTTCAGAGTACTTTTGAAACTAGACACAAGTCTTGCTTAAAAAGAACAGAAGCTAGTTATATTTAAAAACATTAATAATGTATAATCAAATTTGATAGAAAAATTTAGATAAAACAATATCCAATACCACTGTCACCTGACTGTAGCCCAGCCTTTCCCAGGTTCTGAAATGATGGGAGAGCTTCTTTCCTCCTCTCTATTTGCTGATGAGAAATTCCTGGCAGCTGAAGTGCCTAGTATTTGACCTGCTTTAAAATGTATTGCATGATTTTGCAGAGTCAAGGAGCTTCCAGTAGTTCAGATAAGCTTTCAGCAAGGATCTAAACATCCTGCTGCTTAGCTAAAGTGGTGTTTTGATGTTCAATACCACTTAATTTTGCTTCATTCTTCTCCATCTTAAAAAACATTTACACTAACTCAGTATTATTTATTGAAAGAAAAGTGAAAGTAAAAAATGTGAGTTGAGAGAAGCATTTATTTTTTCCATGTATCAGTGGTACAAGCTCAGTGCTGTGTTTCCGAATGCTGAGGGCCAGCCAGGGTTCTGCCTCTGCTTTGTTCTGTACAATATGATTTAGCTGGGCTTCGTTGATAGTTTTATTTTCCAAATCCTTGGGCGCATAAAGGCCAGAAGACCACAGAGACAGATTGCTCAGGCACTGAAGAGAGAGTGCTTGTGCTATTTAGCAGCAACCTCTCTGCCTGATTTTGAGGGAGAGAGACAAAAAGAAAGAGTGAGCGTATGCCAGGAATGCTAGTCATGGTGCTTAACGTACTGCCAGGCAGCTGAACTACTTCTGCGTTAGCAAGTGGATACATAGGAATGGGTCTGCAGAGGAAAACAGCTGGTGCTGAGGCCTGACGTCTCCGTTATACCTGTGTTGGAGGAGTTTTTCTTCTGCCTAGCTCTAGTCCAGTCCCATGGGCTGCTGCCTGCCCCCCTGCTCACCTGTGGTGAGGTCCTGCAGCACATCTTCCAGACAGAATCCAGTTTAAGGTCCTTGGTACTGCTCCACAGTGTGAACCAAGGCACAGTAACAGGGAATGGTCACAGACTCACCTCAGAAGGATTTTTTTCTGACCTGTCCTGAAACACTGGTAGACCTTTGCTCTCACTTTCCGTGTACAGGACACAATATGTGAACCTTAACACTGCAGGAATAGCTTTTAGGAAAAGAATGTTTAAAATTGGATTATTCTTTGGCTCTTACATGTAGCTGTGAAAGTAAAAGAGCACAGGAGAATCTCCATGCTGAGATATCACCCGTTCCCGAGTTCCCTTCCACATAGTGGTCACGGAGGTATTTATATACTTACCGTAAAATACTTTACAGTCATAACTACATATGTATTCTGAAACTTTTGAGATTAAGGTTTTGGGGTTTTTTTTAGATATTGTGGACTATCTTCTGAATCAGTTCAGCTTTTCAGATGATACACAATAGATGTGTTCCTTTAAGTGACAATTTAGTTTAACAGATTAATTAAAAATAACAACATAAAGTTTAAATGGGACCAGCATTTCCTTTTGCAATTGGAGTACCCCAAGAACAAAAATCTCTATCAAAGACTGCTCACTGAGAAGGGGCAGAGTTTGAGAAATTAAAGGATAGATTGGGCAAAAATAAGAATACCTAATTTTCATTGCTGCCTCACCTGTAGCAATGAGTTCAGTATCTTGGGAGACTGACAATCCTTTCCCTCCTGCTCCTCTACCCCACCAAAGTCTCCCAATGCATGCGAATGCTTGAGCATTTTCCAGTTTGTTTGTTTTTTTTTTCACTATTATTTTATGCTTTAAGCAAGGTAAAGGATGCAAGGGCTTTTAGAAATTACAAATCCTGTAGTTAAAAGTTGTAACCACTGTGAAGGGACTAATACTCTTGCTTTTTTCTTCTTTCCCTATGAATAGTATATGCTTCTTTGCATAATAGCACAGTTTCCCAGTAAGAGTCATAAAAGGTACCCTTATCCAGCCTGTCATTGTCTGATGAGGATATTTTCTTGGGATTTTGAAACTGTCAATTCAAAATCCCTTAAATTAAGGAAGGGGATAAACTGATCAGTCAGAAAATCATGTGACAAGTTTTAGATGCAAAGCTCTTCCCTAGGTTATCAGTATTTTTATGTGAACTAGAAAGCAGCTGTTAGAAGTAAAATTCAGTGAAAAGCAGAAGGGCAGACTAAACATTGAGTTCACAGAGTTGTTTTTATCGGGAAGATGGGTATGCATCCATTACACATGGCTGCAAAGGCTAAGCTGTCCTTTTGAAAGCACTCCATCTGCAGTGTGTCAGAAATAGTAATGTCCTGTACATGCTTCAGTTTTTGGCAGCAAAGTAACACCTTCATTTCTTAAACAGTAAATATGTAGATATAATGCACAGAGACATGTAGAGCAGATGTTTCTAAAAATGCAAAGAAATTCCAGTATGTTCGTGTTGATGTCATAGCTTCAGTCTTTCAAAACAGAACTAGTTATGCAATGCAGTCATGGTGCAAGTATGAATATTTGAAGAGTCTGTGTACAAAGTCAACACCTTGTATCAATGGGTATGGCCATGACATCTGCAAATAAAAGGAGAGCATATTTCAGATTCCCCTATAGAAACAATAAAGCATTTCTTTTAAAAGTTTTCAAAGTGAGGGACCATTCTTGTATTCAGAGTTCCACCGCAACAGGCTTGAGTCATCAACAGATGACACATCAAGCACAGGGAATTTGAAAAAGCACTGCTTAACCTCACTAGAAAAAAATAATATATTTGAGAACAGGAAAGAAGGAAAATTGCTTTCTGATCCTTGACTCAACTATGTTCAAAAAGGGTAATGAATGTTCTGATAAAGCATACTTCATTGGACAAATAAATCTGGTTCACACTGACAGTGTTATGTAAAGGGATGTCCAAGTCTGTTTAAAAATCATTTTGAAGCAGAACAAAAACATACAAACCAAAAGCCCAGCAGGAAGCAAGAAATTAAATTTGCCTGTACATTAATTTTTTTTGTTGTTTCTCCTGTAAAAACTTTTAGTGTTTGTTTTAAAAATATTCTACGTAGCAGAGGCGTCTGTGACTACAATTGGGCAGCTCCTGTTGTAGCAATTTGTTATAAATGTGAAGTGTTTAATTAAACGTAATGGGGCATAATTGCTGCTTTTTTTTTCCTGCAATGTTTTCTATCTGTTAATAAGTTAAGATAGATGTTTGGAAACTTTGTGTGGCGTCAGAGGCTGCTGAATACTCTCTGTGTACTAAACCCTGCAGGAGTTACTAGTCTGCTTCCAGTTTAGTTGCCATCAGCCTAGGTAAATGGCCTGGAAATACATTGCTACAGATGTCTTTTACTTCCCTCTCCTCACCAGGTTATTCTAGTATGTGCTTGAGGGGTTTCAAATCAGTTGTAGAATGGCAGTGGGTTCTTAGCTTTGGAATTAGTTTCTTTAGGAAAATAAATTTATCACTAAGTCACATAGTGTTCGGAGACCTCGGCCAGGACTGAATTGTGCTTACCTCAGGTACTTTGCAGTTTGGAGGCTTGATTTTGATACCCTTCCTTGTTTTCTGTATTTTTATACTGTTGGGTTGGTATCCGTTACTTCAAGGAGGTTACTAGGAGCAGTTTATTACATAGTTCAAGTAATAAAATTCTGTGTGTCCATAAGCAACTGAGACTTTTTAATCAGAGTTAATGAGTTTTTTTCTGGAACATTCTGTAATTGCCTGGTTTTGACCCATGTTTTAACTAACATTGATTTGTTACTTCTCTTAGATACGTTTTCTTCATTTTTCTCCCTGTCCTGCAAGGACTATGTTGTGTTTGGTCTGGTAAAATTAATTTCTCATTGTGCAAATAACATAAAACCTTAACCAAAAGTAAATTGCTGTATAAAACACAGTCACATAGAGAACATTCATGGCAATGGTAGAAAAGTTTTAAAAATAAAGTATCTAGGATGAGAGATTTTCTTTAAACCTCACGGGTCAGTCTTTTTAAGTTTGTTTTTCTACATTCAAAAAGTGTCAAATCTGAGCTAAACAGAGTGTATCCGCTAAAGCTGATCTTGTTTGTCAGGAAGGGATTCTTACTCAAATATGAGTTGGAATTTCAGATGCCTTTCATTTCTGGTTTCTAGATTAATTGGCACATGCGATAAAAGTCTGTGTTACCCTATGGTTCAAAGCAGTGCAGAAGGTATTGAATTTTTTTTGTCAAAATAATTTGTATTGTACATGTAATGTAGGTAATAAATTCTGCATGCAGGATTAGGTGCTTCCTAAAAAAAAGTCCTTTCTTAATTTTCATGTCCCTGTTACATCCTATGCAGGATTAAGTGTCCTACAGCGAATTTTTTTTTTTTTACCTTGCATTTTTCACACCTTTTGCCTGTTCTGCATGTGTAGAGTAATGTTTAGTTGCTAACTGATGCCACCAAGTTATTTACCTCTCCCCCCTCTGTTCCTGCTGGCCGCTCAATAATGGAGCATTGAGTGCTGCCCCCGCCAGCACCCTGCTGCTCATCACCTCCGAGCCCACTCCATCTGTTATGGATAAAGTATTAGAACATTTGTCATGTGCTGTGAACTTGTTTCATGAAGTGAAATGTAAACTGTGCTAATCTATATCTAAAATAAAAGACAGACAGCTTAAATGTTTTAATTTAAGGTATTTGTAAGAAAATTAATAGCTAGCTAAAAAAGAATGAATTATATATGATTTTAAGCCCCATCTTCTGCTTCTAATATAACATGCTGTAGCAATTGGCCCATTGTCCATGGGAGGGGGGTTGGAACTTGATGATCTTTAAGGTCCTTTCCAACCCAAACCATTCTGTGATTGTCCTGATTATGCTGCCTTGAATATTAGCATAGCACTAGGGAGGGCGCAGACTTTTGGTGAAAATTTTCAGATCAGTTCAGGGAAGAGGATTGTATATGTGGGGTTTTTTAAGTACAATGCTGACCATGTCTATAATACTTTTGACTGGACTACACCAGTGTAATATGTGAAGAATTGTTCAAAAACCCCAAACAAACAGACTTGTAAAAAAAGAACAAAAAACAACAACACCCCCCACCCCAAGGCCCAAACACTGCACTCAGCCGCTCACAGGTGGACAACCCCAAGACTGAGCATCCTTTTTGTCTGTCCTACTAAATAGAACAACATGGTATTTTCCATCTCATTTACAGCTTTAAATTAGTTAGAAGATAAGATGTATCCAATCATTATTACTGGCTTGGTTCAGTTGCTTAAATATAACCATCTCTTGCCATTTGCAATGCAGTAGAACATCTGAGACAGCTGCACAGGGCTCACAGATATGATCTGTGGAAACCCATAACCTTCTGGATTAGCAGCCAGAGGCCAGTGTGAATATCATAGGCCTTGTCAAAAAGCATTAGATACCTGTTAAATACGTTGAACTTTACGTTTTCAAGGTTTTAATGCACCTCAAGCACCTTCTGAAATCAAAGGACAGTAAGCTTCAGGATTATTTCTTTAAGTACTTTATATAAACTCCTAAGATTGTGTTAGTCTGCACAGCAGGGACTGTGCATATCAACTTTTCCTCAGGTTATCCACTTTTGTTAAAGTTAATATAAATTATTGCAATTGGATAATGTATCTGCTATTCATGAATTATCTGACACCTCTAGCTCTTGTTTTAAGAGCCATGTATGAACAAAACCAATGGAAGACAGTAAAAAATTCATATTTTGCAAAACATTTCATTCTGATACTTTTTTTCATTCCCCTCCGCTCCCCCCCAAAAAGGACTAATTATATGAAGTGGTGAAATATATGAATATTGATGAAAAATCTAGTAGATAATGTGCAGATTTTTATATAAAATATAAATAAACTATGTTTACAGAAATTAGGCACAGGAATATCTGGGAAGCCATTCACAGAGCTGCAAGGAAGGCAAGCCATTCTGGGAGGCAAGCCTGTTGTGGCTAAGAGATGTGTCTACAGCCTATAAACTTCTTGTGAAGAAAAAATGTTTACTTGTTCCAGGTGGGGAAAAAAAAAAAGGTTTTACTAAGCAGGTATCGCTGCTTTTAGAATGGCATGAATTTCAACTGTTAAGTTTTCAGCAAATCATCTAAATGCAGCGTACAAGACCATCCATTTGGGAGATCTCCTTGACTTAGCAAAGTCTGACAGCATGAAAAAAGGCTTGGAAGTGTTTGCATTTTCTTCACACTTGCTGAGCAAACTGACAAAACATTAAGCATCACAAGTGTTAACACTATTTGTTTACAATGAAATACTAGGTTTTGCTGCAAGAGTAGAAGATAGCAGTAGTGAAATATCACATCGTGCAGCTAAAGAAACTCTTGGGAGACTTACAAAAAAAGCTAACAAGACAAGAATCAGCAGAGGAGAGATTTGTCAGCCAGCTGCTTACTTCTACATTTGTGATGTATTTTTAATAGCTCTCTTTCCCTTTTGTAAAAGTGGGGACTTGCACGTCTGCTAAAATGTGTTCTAATGTTGTCCAAAACATCATTCTATATAAGTAAAATAGTTTAATACAAAAATCAAGACCATTGTTTCCACCTGTGTGGGTGATGCTTCTAATACTACCTGGATCTGCATGGTTGGAGACAAAACAGAAAAACCAGGATGTCTGCTTTCTGCAGGAGAAGTAAGGAAGAATAGGATTTCTTATATCCTTATCCCTTTGTATAATAAAAGATGGCTTGAAACAACTTAGGTTTTTCTATATATACCAAACCTACTTTCCCTAATGTGTTACCCACCATTCCCAAAACCTCACTTTCTGATCATGTCTTTAATATATTTATTTCTCAGCAATTCTCAAACATTTGTTGTCTCCTTTCTTCTGAAGCACAGAAGGATGTAAATTAATATGAAGCTAGTTGAGAATTATTTGGAGAAGGAGGGTTCTCTTGAAATCCTTCTCCTCAAAACCTGGAGCCTCTCAGACCTCGATGCTACATATACACACAATGTAAAGTTCATCTTGTTTGGGAGTCATGAGATTTTAACTGGAAAGTTAAAATTATACAAATGTACAATTGAAAATTATGCCTTGTTTAATTGTGTGCCTGGAGATCAATTTTTGGGTACTGACATTTGAAAAATGTTAGCCTTTGCCTAGAAATTATTCCATGATAAATCTGTTCAGCTAATAAAATATTCTGTCCAAATATCTGTCATAATTAACAGAACTAACATTGATGCAATGTCTTATATTCAATTTATTTATTATATTTTGTGAATTTCTTTGTGGTTTGATTTTCTTTGCCAGAAATCAAGGTCGGTAGGAGAACTATACAAGAGGTTTTTTCCCAGTACTTCTGACCAAATTAATGAGCAAGGCTGCTAAGAGTTCCAAGCAATCTCACAGACACAATAAATTTATTGAATAAGATGGAGGCTTTGTGAATATGTTAGTTTAACTTATACCTTTTTCTTCTTGATAAATTTAGTAGCAATGAAAATTTTGAGCTCTATTGGTATTGAAAAATATTGAAGATATAAAAAATGTTCTGAAGTTGAATTTAACTTTTTCAAATAGAAATCCTAAACTTTTGAGATATTTTGATTTAGTTTTATTTCTAATTTTTTTCTCTTCCCATTTTTTTTCTTTTAGTGAGAGGGTTGTAAGGCTAGAAAAGCATATATGAGAGGTGGAATTGGAAATAGTGAAGAGAGAACAATGGGTTAATTTTTCTACTATTTTTATTAAATGAACTGCTAATGAAAGTATTTCTAAGAATCTGCAACTTAAAACCATAATTTCTGTACTGTCACTTGGAGTATTTCACTTCAGTATAACTACTGTGTCAGTGCTGGAAAACAGCATCTTCCTCATACCTGTATATAGCCCAGTATGAGGGAAGCCATGCATGCTCTAGGATGGCAAGAGACAGCAGATATAAATTGAAACCTGAGAGATTCCAACTTTGATTCAATGAAAGCCTGTTTCACCTTAGGGCATTGGAATAGTGGAACAGGTTGCCCAGAGGAATTGTGCATTCTCCCCCTTTAGAGATTTTTGAAGACCTCACTGGTTCAAGTGCAGAGCGACTGTGTCTGATCATATTGCTGACCCTGCTCTGAGCAGAAGGTTGGACTAGATGAAGTCCCAACGTCCCTTCCAAACAGGGTTATTCCATGTCTTTAAGATCCTGTGTTCAAAGTTTTGTCTGAACGTGCACAATCCTTTTAAGATTCTTTTATTTTCTCTCAAATTATCAGGAAGAATGACTCTCATAGTGTTTGGGTTTACATTGTGTATGCACAAGAATTGGGGACTAAATGGAAACCGACTGGTATCTAAGAAAACAGAATTTTATATAGGTCTTGGAACACAGGCTGTGGTGTGTTTTAGCAATGAACCGAATACCTGAACCGATGTTCCGGGAGCATTGTGATCTGTGTCCATGGGTGGTACTGTTGCCACTTGCCTAAATCATACACGGACAGTAAATATTTAGAAAGGAAAAAGGGATGGTCATCTTTGGTTGTATCTGCTGTCAATGAAAGGAGAGAAAGAGTCATGCTTTCTGGTGGAGACTGGTACATTGAGAGTGCTGAAGTTAGATGTGTTAAACTAAAATTAGTCTTTATTTCTCAAGTCTCTGTTGCTGAATTTTTTGACACTTGGACATCAGTAAGGCACTTGTGTCTTTTATGTCATTCTTTTTTTTCATAATAGACCAAGATATATGTGGAATGACGCTAAATACAGGTTAAAGATATAATTACACAGATACAGAGAGTTTACAGCTAAGTGACAAGTTTGGATTGACCTTTCATAAATATTAATGGAGATAAAATGTGCCAGATTAATATAACTCAGGCCTCAGAGTTGCAAAAATGATTTTGTAACTCTCCATGGAAAAGTATTGATTGATTTTTTTTTTTGTCTGTCTATTAGACTGACTTCTGATAAAATAGAGATGTTTTCAAGAAATCCAAGAAGAAAAAGCTTCCAGAAGCAAAATATATTAAGATGATATGTCAATGAAAACAATTCTGTTTTCAGAGAAAAAGTAATAATTTTGGCTGTCACAACTATGAAATGTCTCAGTGGCTGTGTATGCACAAGAGTTAAGGTCAGCAAAGAAAGCTAAGTCTGTACTCTTCTGATAAATACTTACATTTGTGTTGTTCTGCAAATAAAACTCCTGCAGAAGATACATTGATGACAGTAGTTCATTTTATGCCTACATTTTTAATCTATTTCTTCTGTGAACTTTTGCAGAGTTGTTGCAGTTCTTCTCTTTTAAATGAGAAAGGGATCCCATATTTAATTTCCTCCTGTCTACAGATCAATAATTTGATATTCTTTTTGACATTCGGTTGAATAGATTTGTTTTATGACTCCTACACTCTTAATTTTAGCTCACCTTCATTGTAGTAAAAGAAAATTTCAAAGAATAAAACCAGTGCATTTAAAACATTAAAGTATGAAAAGTATTATTAAACAGTTAACCACCTGTTCTGGTCATGTATAGAAACACTTGTAATAAAGGTGAAATTGACATAATTAAATTTTTTTCATACTATAAAGTTCAGTTCTATATCCCAAAACCACGGTAAGCCACCTACAGTTGTACATGTTTGTACTGCACTACACAATTTTAAAAATAGACAAAATTTAATTATGTAGGTATTTGTTATGGAAATGCAGATTTTATTCTTATATTTTGGGGCTCTGTATCTTCTGGGAAATATCCTTTCTGTTTGGTCATAGATGGGAGATCGTTGTCTTATATTAAGAGAAATAAGATTTAGCCAAGTTATTAAAATTCTCCAAAGCTAAAAGTAAGGCCTAGAATTCATGCAGAAAGGCCTCCTCCCTTTTTTAGTCCATAGCAATTTCCTAAACTTTGATGTGGTGCAAATCTTTACCTAGGGAGATGGGAGAATGGTTGGGGGTTAAATATTCTGTTCAAATATATTGAACTGTTTAATTAGGGTTTGAATATTTTATCAATTCTGAAAGAAAATATCTTTCCTTTTTTTTTTTTTCCTCCTTCCAGTGGACACCACTTGCCAATAATTTGATTTTCAATCAACATTGAAATATCTATTTTGTAAGTCACACTATATTTATGAGTTAGTAATATAGATGTTTTACTCAGTTTTGCAGTGATTTTAGTTGTTTCGTCACAGTAATTCCACTGTTAGGGTGTAAACTGGATTTTACAGATGGGAGACAGGATGGGATAGCTTTCCCCTATCCATCTCCCAGTATCTTTTTTTCAAACTTATTTATGGACAGCCCATGCTTACTTGTTCTGTTGACACGTTGACCTTTCACAAGCCTTTTTCATGAGTTTTCTGTTCTCTAGGATGTTTCTAGGGAATAAATTTATCTCCTTCCCTTGCTCCTCCCTCTTCCCAAAGCTTTCTTTCTGTTGAGCAAACTAAGCCAAGGTCATTTTGATCTCATCTTTCTCTTGATTATTCTATCAGTTCTTCTGCTTCCTTGCTCCAGTTAAGTTGTTCTTGTTCATGATGTATAAATGCAAGGAGTATTCCAGGTAAGACTCTGTCTTTTGAGAATCTCAGGCTCAAAATTCAGTCAGTGCTGATACAATACAGAATTGATTTCCTTCTTATTTTCAGAGAGACTAAGCCAAACATCAGTGGATATTTAGCAAATAAAATGTCTACTTTTGCAAACACTGATGCTTAAGTTGGCATACATAATGATATCCTTTGCTGTCAGTCAAAATTTTTTCCACTCCCTAAAACAAGGAATATTTTTAGGTCTCAGCTTGGGAAGGAATGTCTTGATCCTGGTACTTGGCCGTCCTCAGCAAGTTGTGTCTATAAACAGATATTAATTCTTTCTATTCCAAAAATATGAACCTGATTCCCCCTCCAAACGAAGTTCAAAACCATGCATAAAATGCTTTTAGTTCTGTCTTGAAGTAGTTCAAGAGGAGAGTTAGTCCACTTATATCGGCTGATACCAGAATTTGAATAGTAAGTTGTAATTTGAACAGTGAGTTGTATTTTTCCCCTAATTATTTTATGGATATAACAGTATAGCTTCAAAATATCTTCATAGGTCATGTCCCTGTTATTTTGCTTGACTCACAGATATTGTCTGTTGGTTAGTGTCCATCTGAAGAAGGATTTTATAAAGGAAGAGAGAATCTTATAATAGTAAGATGGATGATAGAGTTTCTCAATACAAATTGTTAAAGCAGAATGGCCTGAAAATGTCTGGTGAGTCTGATCTACAAAAAGTGTAGAAGGAGTTAACTCACAACATTTAAAAAGGCAAAATTTGATGGTTTGGCTGTGGGCAATTCAACCTATTTAAAAAACTTTTGATTCCTGGTTCTAATTATTACTCTGCCTCCTTTCTAGATACTAATGCCAGGAGAACTCCAAAAGTAGACTGTAAAGTGGAACGGTTGAAAGGAGGTGTTGGACTTAGAGAGTGGCTTTATCAAATGTCAATAAAGTTAATAAAAAATGTGAAGGAAGCAGTGCCAGTCTCACACCAGAATTTAAGTTAGTCTTTTATCTTTCCTGAGACAAATCTGAGGAAGAACAGTCTGGAAACTAATGTTGCTGTTGGGATGCTGGCAATGATTTAACAGTCAGATAATTAATGTCATTGGAAACTCAAATGCTGTCTCTTTGCCCAATATGCCATTTGGACATGGCAGTACAGAGTATCTTGTACAAGACTTCATTGGAAAACAATGATATTTTCTCTGTGAGTTTTACCTGCTCTGTCTAGACATGCTGATGATGTTTCCCTTTCTCTGAGGTATTTTTGGCTGCTAGTATTGTAATGCAAACAGTCAGTAATACTTATATACTTCCATGAGCCAAGGGCAGTAGTTGCATTATAGCTGATGCTCATCACAACCACAAAAAAGTCTGACTGAAGTTCATGCACCTACGTCATCTACTGAGACCTACTAACTGAAGGAGAATATTTTAATCTGGAGTGAAATTTAAGGCCTCTCAATGCCTATTTATCATTTCCTTGAAGAGTGCTACTGACTTAGAGGGCATTGTTAACCCTTCAGTGTTTTTAGGATGAACAGTTCTTAACAGTTTCCTTAAAACCAAGTTGAATATAACTTACTTTAGTAACTCACTTTCCACAAATACAGGTTTAGGTCATATGCCAAAGTAGTAATATTTTCATATCTATGTAGTTATAATGTACTCTAGTAAAGGGAAAGATTAGAACTTCAGTTTATATAGGTTAGCAAACCTCTGCCCCTTCAACCTTCTTTTATGGTGCTGTTGGAGGATATGATCTGTCAGCTGCAGAAAATCATGAAGAGCAGAGCGGTGCAGACATAAAGTGATTGCAGCTTCTCAGAGGAGCAGAAGGACAACAGTTCTCACTTGTGAGCAGTTCTGTTTAGCAAATGTCAAGAGAACAGATTATTTATGCAAGTAAATTTTGAAGGATTAGGCACAAAATTAATTGCTGGTGTGATGACAAAGTCAACAGTTATGCTTTTGATAACCTTTTGTTTCGTTTGTGTAGGTCTGGATGCAGTATGTATTATATGTATTATTCAGTTTTCAACTGTTATTTTATCTCTTGTTAGAGGATAGTTAACAAATTATAAGATTAATTTTTCATGTCTAAAATACTGTCCAG
>WKFP01014703.1:986283-1068577 GCA_011057875.1 Pterocles orientalis
CAAAAAAAAAAAAAAAAAAAAAAAAAAAAAAAAAAAAAGGAAACAGTAAATTAGCTGGTCAGTGAGAAAGACATATTAGACCAAAGGAGCACAGTCTGGCACTTTGGCTCTTTAAACAAAGAGAAGCAAAAGCTCTATGACTGAAAAGTGTGAGGTTACTTTCTTGGAAAACAGAGGAACAAAATAACACAGACTTTGCTTGTTTCATTTATTTGAATACTAGTCTTTCTCTGACATTCAGAAGTCCGTGTCTAGAATGTTGATATTCTGTTTGGAAATGGTTATTCTGGTGTATGCGTGATGTTATATTGTTTCAAATGTTAATTATGCAAAAATTAATTTTGTGAAAATGTAGATGCTTTGCAAGATATGTACTTGGTAAATTATCAGTTTGACTTTAGTAAATTGAAAGTTCAGTAAAAAGTTTAGGAAAGGCTTGTGTGCCAGTGATGTTCAGGGGCAGTAGTCTGCTCGCTGTCCAGTTTGTAACCTGTGAAATGGGATATGGGTGTTACACATTGCAGCAAGACACAGGAGAACAGCTTATTGCACTGGATCCAACCACCTGAAGAAAGTACTTTTATTACACTGACGTTGTACCCATCTTCAAGTGAGGGGTTTGGTTTTTTTTGGACGTAGCCTAAAGTGAGACAGGATTCTTACACCATGGCTCTCCTTACTCAGTGTGTGTTTGTGTGATGGTTTTTTTGGCAACCTAGAACAAAAAAGCTCAGCTTCTTCCTTCTTTTTATTAGAATACATTCATATGTAAATGAGTATTTTTCAATTTCACCTACATTCTTGTATCAAAAGTCAGATGTGCTATGAAGGGTTTTCTTTCATTTTCTTTTGTAGCCTATACCTTCATTAATTCTCTATATTCCTACCTCCCTAAAATCTCTCTTAAGACAGTCTTATTAGCGATGCTTTCAAATGTTATTTGATCTCTTGCTAGAGGACTATTAGAAAATGACAAGATTAATTTTTCACATCTCAAATTTGTTGTCCTTAGTCACAGCCTTCTATCTGGTGCTTCTCTGTCAGGAATAATAGTGTTTTTCCTGCTTTGCTGGAGTTTGTTATTCCTTCTTGAGAAGCCTGCTCTGGTAAGCTCCTCTACCAAGATAGTCAAGATGGAAATAGTGATTCTAGTCTACTTCAGTCTTCAGAAGTCTTCTTTTGAAGATTAGAAAGATCAGAACATTGTCAGAGTATTCAGTTTTATGGAACTTAAAGATCACACTAGTTTTTACGATAGAGTATTTTGACCACAGGCTATCATGATTTTTACCAAATAAATTGATCCAGTTTTAATTTAATTAATTTATTTTGAATGTTATGAACAATTAAGAGAGTTTTAACTTCAGTCGAACCTGTGTTCAGTAAATAAATTATAAAATTAATACATCTAAAATTTTTTAATTCTGAAAATAACATCATTAATCCATTCATTCCTTTATAAGGCTAAGTAATAAATAGTACTATCTCTAGGAGAATATTCAGAAGAAAAATCTAATATATTGGTGGTGTGTGTTACTTTTGAGTGTATTTTTCTTTCTTTTTTCTGATATGTCAAATTTCTCCTTACTAGTATTCGTTTTTGGGGACTTCAGTTTGCATTGATTATATTAGTCTGCTGGTTCTGTGTCGCAGCTATACTGTATGTGGGCATGTTATTTTTAGGACAAATCAAACCTGGTGCCTGTTTCCTTTATGACCCCTTTTTGAGTTATTTTTTCATCAGCAGCAGTCATTCTGCAGTCTGTAGTACTTGTGCTGATATTTAGCAAGGAAATGTGAGCAATATCTCCTCTGAATGCATCAGTGCCTTTCCTCAAAGTGTGCACTGATACTTTAAAAAAACCTGACTAGATTCTCTAAATAAGTCTAACTAGTTTCTCTGACTGAGATCTAAATGGGATCAATTTATTTACATCTGTAAATATATTTTAAGTTATAATGCATTTTGTTCATGTTTGTTTGGCTAAGTTTGGGGTTTGTTTTGTTTGGGGTTTTTTGGCGTTGGGAGTGGTTATTATTCCATGTAATTAAAAATTCTAATTCATAATTTTCAACAACATTCCATGAAATCTTCCTGCTGTGAGAACAATACTGTGCTCCTCCAAAACAGTGATGCATATAAAGCAGTTTTATTTCCTTCAGTGGAATTAATTAACTTCTTATTTATACATGTGTTCAAGGGCTTTGCAAGAATAGGTCACAAATCATACTGGCATTGTAGAATTTTGAATATTTTTCTTTTGTTTCAGTCTCATTTTCTTGTCTCCTGAAGTTTGCTGGGAGAACTGGCAACGATTTCTGATGAGAAAGTTAAGGAAGTAGAAGTACCTTCCCTAACATGACCACAGTTGCTGAGAACAGATTTTAGTGATTATTCAGGATCATACACTGAAGTGGTGAAGTGAATAGAAATTCACATCACATAGCTGACATTTACTAAGTGGTGGAAATCATTAAGAAGTACATCCAGCAAAGCCCACCATTTGCCATACATGCATTGTGACACCCCGCGCTGCACTGGGAACTGACAGTGTCATTTATAGGTGAGCTTTGCTGACACTTGCTGTTGCCAGGCCCTTTTCATTTGCTTTATTGCAGTTCAGTCCTAGAGCTGATATTTTTAACTTGAGATGAGTTGCCTGAAGCTGACGTTTTTGGGGAGTTTAAGATGAAACATTTCAGCCATACCTGGGAGAAATACTGGTGTTATTTTTTCCTAAAATAAAATGAAGTTCTGGCTGTTTTATTCGCATCAGCTCCATACTTGGGAAAACAGTTTAAAAATGAATTAAAAGCCTCTGAAAGCTGTTCAGCATCCTTTGACATGGGGTTTTGAAAACCATTCATGAGTCTGCACAGCACTGGAGTGGCACAGCGCTGATGAGGACTTTTCTCTGAAACTGCAATAATGGGTCCTTACTTCAGGTGTAAAAGTTCATTTATGGGGTCAGAAATAGATTCCGTTTGATATGGCTGGTGCTGTGACATGTTAGCAAGCTGTGAGCAAATGACTACTTCCACAACAAAAATCTGTAAATCAGAGAATAATAACACTTGCTATGTAAAGAATTTCATAGAATAATTGTCTTGATGAACCAGTAAATGCGAGTTAGCATTTTCTGCCTTCACATTATGTTAGATCATATATAGATGTATTATTTGTGTGTTTAATGATTTTGCACCATTGCTTTGCATAAATACCACACTACTTTCTATGATTAGTTTTCCAACTTTTAATGCAGTTCATCAAATACAATGACTATGATATGCAGAAGTTTGTCTTCATCTGAGACATGTATTGCCTTACTATAGAAACTCTCTGGTGTTTTTCTTGTCATTTTTTTGTAAGTGAAGCATGTCATTGAGGTCCATCCAAGAGAGAAGCACAACTGTTGCCTCAGAATTAGAAAAAAAGGCTGCTCAGCAGTTTTTACATCTTTGAAAGAAATACAATCTTGTCTAGATAATTTAATAGGTGATAAGGTATAGGAAGAAAATCTGCTGTGAAGTACCTCAACAACTGCTTCCAATAACCATAGAAGAAGAAGTCATGATACAGTTCATAGAATCGTAGAATCACAGAATCATTAAGGTTGGAAAAGACCTCAGGGGTCATCAAGTCCAACCGTCAACCAGTTCTTGGCATAAATAAGGTACAATGATGATTTTACTGAGAAATAAAGACTGTATTTTGTTTTCTATAACTTCATTTTTTCAGAGTTAATTTTTATGACAGTAGCTCCTTATTTTTGCAATGGGAAGTAGAAAAAGCTGTTTAATATTTGTCATTCTGTTACTGTTATCTTGTTATCCCTGGGAGAAAGAAGTTGCAAAAGTTGCAAAGTTCTGATTGGAAATCTATTACGCACTGTGTGAAAGAAGGTATTGCACAAACTAAGGGGAGGACAAAAGAGGAGGACAAAAGCCTTTTTTCTTGATCTTGACCTTGAGCAGTCTTTTGTATAAGGATGTGGGAGTATGAGGGGTTTTTATTTTATTTTTTTTTCTTTTAAGGTTGGAAAGTGAGAACATTTGAGTGCTGACCTGAACAAATGTGTAGAAAATGCCTTGTGCTAAGAGGTATTACGGGTAAGTTTGGTTTATGAAATGTCAGTGTGGGTGGATGTGAGATGATTGAAAGGAGGTATGTCATAAATTCTTTATAAAGATAAACTTGCCCCAAACTCCGTAACATTTGTGAGAGTTGTTCATAGATGGGATGAATAATTATCTTTGGAATCGGTATCTGTGGTATGTCCTATTATCGTAGCTCTGCAAACTCAGAGAGAAACGAACGCTCCATTTCTCTTGGAGAGCCATCTCTTTGTTAAGCATTGGCATGCTGCGGAGCTGTGGAGTTCTGTCATTCTTGCAGGTTCTTCTTGGTGTAGCAGAAAAGAAATATTACTATATTTATGGGCTGAAATTCTATCTGAAATGTAATTTTAACAGAAATTGAGCCATAATGAAGTATCAGAAGTATTAAAATGAATGAACCTGAATTTCTAAGGCTGTTGTCAAGAAAGCAAAAAGATTCTGTACACAAAAATCCTCCCACTAAATAGATATGAAAACTATGGGCTCTGTCCTTTCTGGCACATCGAAAGCACTGCCCAAAGTGATAGAGTTGAGTTGCCTTCCATTTTACTCATGCTGTGCACCCTCTGCTCAGTGAAAGTTTTCATCTTTGGTGGCCCAATGGATGTGTATTTCTCTCTATTTCTGCATAGCCCTAACACCCAAGAGAACATGAATGTTTGTGAGTGTTCTGGGAGGCAAACACAGAGAAATACTATCGCAGGAATGATGACCCTGGTGGTTCTATAGTACAAAAATGAGCACGATAGAAAGACATGCTGCGAAGACTAGGGATGGAAGTTGTCTGTGAGGACTGCTGGAGGACCGTGCAGTGCTGGAGCAGTGTTAGGAGAGTGTGTCCCTGCACAGGGAAGAGGAAGCCAAATCTAGTGCAGCCTCACCCAAACTGCTGTTTAGGAGTGGACCCTGAAATGAGACATAATCTCTGTTTTAGCCTTGGATAAATAATTGAAACAAATCAGAACAGAAACAGGGAACAAGCTGAAAATTCATTAATATATGCTTTATACTGAGCATATATTAAGGTTCAGGAAAAACAGAGTTTTGCACCGATATAATATTGCAGACTAAGTTTAAAATGGTTTCTGGGAGCAGTATCTGTGATGGTGAGTTAATTCTCGGTTATCATGATGCATTGCATATTTCTGTCAGCTCGGCATCACTATGGAAATACGACTTTCAGAAGGAACCAAAAATACTTGCTCTTTTAGTGAGTAACAGTTTGAAACATTGCTATATATAGGACAAATGGCTCCTTAAAAGAAAAAGCAAAATTCATGTTATGTGTCCTAGGATGCCAAAAAAGAGATCAGAGTTAATTGTCAATACACTAGCTTTGGGATCAGTTGAGGACCTCAGTTAAAGCCCCGTTTTTAACAGTTTTCAGAATGTTTTACTTTCGGAGTATACTGCTGTAAGGTATAACATCATCTATTAACATGGCATGATGACGCATGATAGAGACCAGTGACGTCAGGATAGATAAATGTTTTTGTGGGTTTTGTGTAGGCCTCAGGGTTCAGCTTTCTAGCACTGGTTGGCTAAGCCTTTCAGGTTTCTATAGAAACCTTTTGTATGAGACTTTAAATAGAGGCTCTGCATGTACCCAGAAAGTAAGAATTCTCTGGTGTCTTTGGTTACAAGGTTCTTCTTTCACCCAAAAGTTAAGTCTGATAATCTTGAAAAGATCAGATACTCCGGAAGGAAAAATGCTATAGAGATAACAAATATAAGTATTATTTATATCTTTTTTTTTTGATCTTACAATTTATCTTATGCTTTATATAAATGTGTCCAAAGCATATACTGTTCCCAAGAGTCTGTCTGCCCCATCTACTAACACATGATCATGAACTATTTTGTCATTTCCTTAGAATACATAACTATTTCTTGTAGTTCTGAATGTTCATGAATAAATGTCTTCTATTAAAAAAAAAAGTCATTATTGGTAGAATTATGCTTAAGAGACCATGAGGCAAATTCTGCTGTCATCTGTGACAATAATACTCCCAGTGAAGACAGATACTTGTGCCTGCTGTATTGTCATCTCTCTCTTTCCAAAAAATTCTGTCTGTTCTAAGATGTATTTTGTATAGCAATTTGCCCAGAAGGATGTAATTGTAACAACCTGCCCCCAAATAAGCTCATTCAAAAAAAAAAACCCCAAAAAACCCCAACACAAAAAAAACCCCAAAAACCAAAACAAACCCTGAGCTGTGGTTCTTTGGTCTTAGCCACTTTTGGTTTTTTTAAGTCTTTCCACCCAAGTAAGTTCAGACATCTCCAGCTCAACAAAATATTTCATCTCAGAAATAGCTAGTGGCTTCCACAGTTCTTTTCATTTGTGAGATTTTTCTCCTGTGATGTTCTTCACTTGGATGGTCCATCTTTTGTGCAGCAGATGAGGACAGGTTTTTTTTCTCGTGATAAGCTAAGTTTGCTAAAAAGTAAGTTCAATTCAAGATTTTTTTTTCCCAAACAGACACTTTGAGGTTTTGCTTTAAAAACAAAATAATTTAAAATTTAAAACTTCTATATTCTGATTGCCAAGCTTTTGTTCAGAAACAGCCAGGACAGCCATAGAGACAGTGAGATGTCATAATTTATAGTTTACTAACTTACTACACTAGTTTTTGATTACAGAATTGCTGTCTTCTGGAAACTTGTTTTGAAAGGACTAGTTCTTTATCAATCAATAAACTCTTAATTTTCATGTTATTTCCTATAGAACTGTAAAATTATATTTGTTTTTTTCTGGGGTAAATCCTGTGTCTATTCAAGTGATGGGTAGAATAAACAATTATAATAACTGAACTGGATTTCAAATGAATATTATGCTGTTAGATGTCCTCTAAAGTAAACCTAGGCTCTTCATTCACTTTGGTTTTGCTCTTCCAGAAGATCCAATTTGTTCACGCAGGTGATTTACATTTTCTGCTTGGGAAGTCTTTAGTGATCAAAATGAATGCAAAGAGTGTATGTAGTACTTGGAGCTGGGAACTTCGTGTACTACTGCAAGGTAAGGCTTGATCTAAGGAAAACTTTTTTCAACACAGGAGTGATAGTGTCAGTGAAACTGGCCAAAACAGCCATTTTTCTAGATAAGGACGTCAGTTATTTCCTGTAATTCCATTAAGTTAACTCCATTAACTCACTACATATGAGAGCTGAGCCCTCTGAAGCAAATCTAAAACTACTTGTAGACTCTGATCAGCTGAAAACAAGAAGTATATTTACATAACTCGTGTTGCATTGAAGATGTAAAAATCACAATCACCATATAAGTGAGGGGCCTACTACTGGAACCATTCCATAGTCCATGGAATTATAATTCATGTTTCCATAGACAAGGTCTGTTTAAAATAAAAGCACTAAATAATGGAGAGATTATCCACTTAATTAGAGAGAGATGAGTATTAAGGGGAAAAAAACAAAATTTTTCTTTCATGAGTAGGTTTTTTGTGACATTGTTTTCCTGTTTAAAAAAAAATCCTGAGAGTCAAAATATTTTATAGTTTATCAGGTGTTTCAATATACAACCATTTCTAAAATGCTAACATTTTCAAATACTAATTACTTGGTCAGTCTTGTGCATGACTTTGTATGCCTCTCAGCTCAAAGATCCATGAGAATGAATCTTTCAAACTTTGTCTTCCTAGCTCATCCTCATTTATAAACAAGATTGCATCTTGTTAAAATAGAGAAATTGTAGGTGAAAGGGCCATGAAAATGTCAAAGTTGTATGTTAATTTGGATGAAGGTTCAATGGCATGCTGTGAGACAGGAGAGAGGAGTAACGGCACTCTGCTTAATTATACAAGTTAATTTGTGTACCACCTTACATTCAAAATGATTGTCAGCTCTATGATTTAGATTATTCCATTGCTATATGACTGTATGTCCTTTTTAAGATGCTTCTCTGTAAGATTTTTTTGCCTTAATATGTCATGTGCCAAACTTCTCATACATTCTTGGATAAGACTTTCTCTTGTTTGTTGTGTAAGTTGAGCCCTGATAAAGTAGAAGAATGTGTGAGTGTACTAGAAACCCTGAAATGCCACAACCTCAGAAAGATGCATTAACTTTCTCTTCCGTGTACTGTTACTTCTTGGCCTGGGTTTTAAAAAAGGAGTTTATCATGTTTCAAGAGAAAACCCTAGGTAAACAGTTCTGATTACGGTTCTGCTAGCTTCTTAGCTAGCATAATAGTCAGCGCTGATAAAACTAAGCTTCCTTTGGTTAAGTCCTATTGGTCATTTTTTTTGAATGAATCCACCCAGGTAAGTTTGATGTTCAGAAGAACTTTTCCAGCAGTAGTTACTTTCTACTTAAGCTCCTCTGGACTTAATATGGGGTTTTTTAGCTTTATATGTTTTCAATACTAGTAAAAGTTTTGTCTGTGTCGATTTTTCAGAATTTGTTTTGTTTGAAAATTACATATAGAAAGTGAAAAATCTCAATTTATTTTTTTTCTTTTTGGCCTTCAGCATTCACCTTTGCAGTGCCTGGAAAAAGTCAGAAGATTTGAAACAGCATTTGCCATCTCTAAAAAAGGTGTGTTTGTCTGCGAGAGAGAATTCTGATCTAAGGGTCTATAGAGGCCCCCCTAATTCTAAGAATTTGTCTGTCATTCACAGTTCCTTGTTAGTAAATGTTTTATTCCCAGTGAACTATAATTGAGTTATGAAGCAGTTCTTTGCAGAATCAGAGTACATTATGCGTGAGCCAGACAATTACAAGCTTTCCAGACATGTCATGTCAAATGTAAGCTTGTCAGCAAAGGCTCCACAAATAAGAAATCTCAGGTCTTGAAGGAAATTTTTCATTACTGTTCTCTCCACATAGAGTCAGATTCCAGGATGTTTCCTGCATCTTTTATGACACAGATCAACTTCTTGCATTCACTAGAGACAGTAGATTGGATATGACTCGAATCATCACGTATTCCTACTAAAAATGGCACTGATGGTGCATCTAAGGACAGTATGAACCGAAGCTTTAACTGAGTAGGCTTTGCAGTGTTAACGTTTTTCCTTTTGTTGTAGAATTTCTTTCAACATTGTTTTTCCACTCTCTCATTTTTATTTTTTTTTTTTATGCTGTGTCTCCTTATTTGCTACCTACTTACTTGGTCTCTGTTGAGGTGATTCAGAATAATATTTTATTTATTGCTGATTGTCTTGTGGTATGTAATACTGAGCAATTCGGAGAAAGAATAATCATATCCCTGTGACCTTAATGACTTTGTCCACAAGGGAAAGGAGTATGTGCATGAAAGCAGTTCCAGAACTAATATTTCAGTAAATCATTTTGTTAACTATATCCTATTTGAATTTACTTTTTTAAAAGAGAAAGGAAGTTTATTTCAATACATTGTTTAAATTCTGATATAAGCTTCTTTAGTAGCAGCTCTTCTGGGTTATATAGTTATTTTTCAAAGTGGATGCAGAGAAGGTCCAAGCACCGAAGCTACGTGCTGTATTCATCTTTCCAGTGATTCATGATTCTGAACCACAGCAAAAAGCTGAAAACTCAACTATTTAGTAAGCATTAGAAAGATTATGTTGCAAACATGCAGCTGTTGTACATACATGGCCAGTGGCAATTTTGATGATGTAAACAGCATAATAATACAAGAGTTTAGATCAAAAAGTCATAAAAATAAATAAAATCATAACTTCAATAAATGCGATCTCAGACAAACTAAGTAAAATTTAAAAATTGCATAACCAGCTGGGCTATAATGAGCCATGCTTTTAATCAGATTAATGAGTCTACAGTTCATGGCTCAGAATAAAGTCTTTCCCTACAGCACAACTTCCTAACAGCCCTTCATGTATCATTCATTAAACACAGACTAGTAATACTATGTAAGACATAAGGACATAAAGGACAAGAGATTTTGGAAACTTTAACCATAGACAACTTTGGAAATCCCAATGAGCTTTAAATCTAAGCCCATATTCAAATCATTCATCAAGACATAATCAATGTCATGTATTTGGTTCGTACAACTCTTGTTTTCTTTGAGAACCTAAAAAGCTGTTTCTCTTCAAAGTTAGCGAGACAACATCCAGCAAAGTCTTTGATAGTATCACTGTGCTAATGGGTCCTCCAAAAAACTGGAGTTCACATCCTTTCCTACACTTGATGTGCTTCCTCCAAAAGGCAGTATTCATGGGAATGGTAAGCAGCATTTACAACTTTGCAACATTATTCCCTAAAGTATGACTCATGTTCATTTGCAATAGTTTTCAGCTTTAGGGAAAATTACAGAATGTACTCTATTGTTGTAAAAGACTCTGCTAACAATGTCAATGTACAGCCAAAGACTGTTTCTTATAGACTGTTACAGAAATATAACATTTTCTATACAGGAAGACTGAAAATTGTGTACGTGACATTTACATAGACCTGTAACATTCCGTGGTCTCCAGAAGTATGCAGGTATGAAAAATTCTATTAATTAAACTTTATTAGATAAATCTCATAGCACAATTTATAAGAAGAGAAAAAGATATTTTTAAGGTGATATAAAATATATGTTCCCCTTCATCCTCTCCTGCAAGCATTAAATTTTATGCTCTGATTTTTTTGATAGCATTGCAATTGTATTAAAATTATAGTTTTAATGTTTTGTTGTGTTTTTTTTTTTTTTTAAACTGATGAAAACTTAGATATTTGAATGTGTCAAGTAATGCTTGTTTAATTTTGAAGGAAATAAATATTCCTTAAATGGGAATAGAATACTCTTCACAGTGATACAAATGCCGGTTTGTAATTCTGTTGTGGTTTTGTGTCAGTTGACTACTCATCTTTTTGCTCTGTCAAAATACATTCATTTTATGTATGTTCTGAGCTTCAAACCAGAAGTGTGGGAGTCTAGATTCTTAATTTTGTTTCCAGCTGCTCTACTCTATAAAGGTAAATTTATCTATTTATTTATTAAAAAACAAAAACAAACCTCAAAAACCTAATATTTTTTCCATTTCAGCAGTATTTGTCTGTTCAAGGTTGTATTTGTCATCTTGAACCCAAGTTAACTGAATTCATGAGCAAGCAACACAACATTAGACTCTGAATTCTGTATGTATAAATTATTAATTATTTTTTTTTCCTAGCAAGCTAAGAGATATTTTTCTTAATATGGGAATGCTGTTAAGTACTTGTGCCCCACTCACATCACCAACTATAAATAGGACAACTCATCTTACGCTTTACAGACCTGGAGAAATAGACATGGCAGACCATGGTGCCTGTAGAAATGTCACTGTCACACTCAAATCAGCAGTGCTGTATTGTGACTTGTACTTCACTGAAGATTTGACTAAATGTCTTCAGCAGGTGATTTTTATAAATGATCACAGGAGGCCAGCATCTTGAAGCTTGCTTAATTTTACGGAACAGTTCGGGCAATATAAGCACAGAGAAGCAGTATATGCATTTGGATGTACCAATGTTTATTCTAGTGGAAGTTAATGGGGCGAGCTGCCTTAAGGAAAACTAGGAGAGGGGAATGTACTGGTCAAGTTTCTATTGATGTAGTTGAAACAATGGTAGTAACCTTCATGGAAGGTAGTAACTTTCATGTTCCCTCTCTGTTACAGGTAGATAGAATCTTTTGTGTTTTGGTCTTGGATATCTTGTTTCTTGCCTAGCAAGACTTTTTTTCTGTATGTTAGAAGAGATTACCTCTTTTCTTTCTCACAGACATTTTGTTATCTCTCTGTCAACATCACCTTCAGGAAAGTAACAGTTACTTTCTTATCCCAGATTCTAATTGTAAAATGTGACAATCGTAGGTGGATAATGATATCTGAACAGGGAACAGTATACAACTCCAAGGAAACAATATTTTGAAATGAGAAATTACTCTTCTGTTGTGAGGAAAATAGATCAGTCATTCTGTATTTAATGTAGGAATCTCTGAGAATTTGATCTCCCCTTTTCTATGGAAAAGAAGAAAAGTGCTCCAAAATTTTCAGTCTACTCTTATTTTTTATGTTTCTGAATGACAAAAAATCTATTAGTGTAAGCCACCATGTCTCACACCACTATGCTGGTATGTTGTGGTTGTGATGTTGTGGATTATTTTCTTTTTTTTAATAGTATAAAATACATTATGTTCTTCTGTATTTTATTATGAATAATCTTTTCTGAATGGAACTTCATCCTAATTCAAGTGCCAGTAAAATAAAGGTTAGCTTCTCTGGCTGTATATAACTTCGGTGGAAAAGCTTTTTTAAATTACTTTATTGTTTCACAGGCCTTGGAGAGTACTGTTGTGGATGGCAACGAGTGTGACTCATCTGGCTATAGAGCTGGAAGTGTAATATTAAAGAAAATAAATAACAAGACTGAAAAGAGCATTAAATGAGGAAATGAGGCATGAATGCGTGAGACAGAGGTTAGTCTACTGCATGTAAGTAGATACCACCTAATTACTTGGGAAGCAGAACTTAGTAAGGAAAGTGCAAGATCATGAATGAACTAGAAGCACTCTAGGATATGCCTGACTTCTCCACTCTAGTAATTTCGCTTCCGGCAGTAGGTGGCTGCCTTACTGCCAGGCTGCAGTATAGTAGTTTGAAAAATCCCAGTCTTTGAAGGAAATGCATTATCATTGTTGAACGAGTGATTTGTATTACTTATGTATTTCCTATGATGAGTTTTTTGCATCACATGTGAGCAGCTTATCATATTCAGTTTTCAAAAATCATGCTTTTTATTATTAAAAAAATAAAAAAGCTTCTAAAAAACAACGCCCTTAGTTTAGGATTTTTACCATGCAAACTTTTAGCACACTGGAGCTGGGAATTGTAATGTAAATTTTGTTGCATGAAGAACTGAACTGAGAGCTAGCAATGCAAAAAGGGCAGTGCCCACTGTCCCTCACTTAGCATAAGCAAGTCAGAAGAGCATCACTATTCTAACTGAGCTCTTACAATGCATATTTTTTTCTAGAACTTTTATTCTTTTATAGAAAAGTAACTCTTCCTGATCTCTAAAGGCAGCTAAGAGTGAATTCAGTGCACAAACTTGCCTTTTTTTATTAGTTGACAGTTGTCACTACCCTTGACTGGGGCAGAAACACTTTTCCTTTCCAAACATTCAGATGTGTTTATATCATTAGGTTAAAAAACACCACCACCACCACCATCCATTTTATGCAAAAATTGCTGGGGCAGGATCAGTGTATTTAATTATACCTTCAGTAAATGTATTGAACTTACTTATACCTGTAGTAAACAAATAACTAGGGCATTTGGGCATTCTGTTAATGTGTAATTGTGTTAATATTCATAAAAGCATTGGCACGGCCAAACCTCTGAGAGATTACACAAAAAAGACTTAAATAAGTTGCATGTGTATCTTTCAAAATTATGTGCTTACATACCCAAGAAAGCTAAGGACATAGGATGAAACTGCTCAATAATTTTCATATGAAACCTTGTTAAGAAGTTGTGTCAACAAAAGATGCAGAGATTAATAGGAGTGTGCTCATTAACATTTTGCTGTTTGAGCAAATAGTTTTTGCTCACAGAGCTAAATTAGATTTTTGCAGTTCATTTTTTGAGACTGTGAAATAGCCATTACCATATCCTGTTGGGAAAACCAAGAATAAAAATTTAATTATAAGCCCATTCATTGAACATATTAATGTATTAAATAAATTCCTGAGCAGTTCTACACACTTAGGACAAATTTTTGTAAGTAGGGATATTCAGGTGAAAGGATGGCTCAAGCCCCGCACTCACATTAATGATGTTTTTTCCATCATCTGACATCTTCACTCCTTTCCCTCTGCCATAAGCATTTTCCACCATCTTAGAGTTCCAAGTGGGAATCTACTGTACAGTGGGAAGGAACAAAAAGAGGGCTTGAGTGAATGTATTATAATTTATTATATTATGTAAATAATTATGTAAATATACAACTTTTTTTTTTAACTCCTACTGTGGTACTGGCATCAAACTACAGTTGCCATGGGTAGTCTGCTATACATCTTCAGCAAAAGACTGACAGTCCAATGCAGAGTTAAGAGTCCTGATTTGCCTGGTTACAAAAGTATCAGAATTCAAATAAGAAGTAATAGATGTAAATGAGCAAATTATGCATACAAAATATGGTAGGCGTGGATTGGACGTGTCTTTCTGCTTGGGAAATAGAAGAATCAATAACCATTTCAAAAATCACAGAACAGTTTTGAAAAGCACTGTGAAATTTCACTAAGTTATTTCTTACAAATTTCTTTGGTCATGAAGCACCAGTCTTTGTTAAGCTGTCATAATATACAATGAGTAAAATCAGAAAAGTAAGTTTGTGCATCTTTGTATACATTACCTGCCATCTTTCATTCCACCCTTTCCTCCCTGAGCTACAAAACAGAAAGCAAAGACCTTCTGACCACTCTAGAGATGATGTCTTTTCTCGGAAAATAAACTGTGATTCAGCAGCAGTATAGGTTACAGGTAGGTACTTTTTTTTTTTTCCCCTGAAAACATCATCTCCATTATGAAATCAAACTGGAATGCATTGTCTTTGTTGTACAAAAAACCCATATCTACTCTTACGGATTTGGCCTGAAGTGTTTTCATTTATGAAAGTATAGTAGTCTAGTAGTATGGTAGGTCCTGACTCTTGTTCATAACTGCGTTCATGCTTGAAGTCTTCTCCCTCAGCAAACATTCACCCAATACAGCAAATGTTCTTTCTTGTGTTTAACAAGAAAAAACATCTGTCTTACTTGTAATAAACAAACCTTCAGGTATAAAGTACAAATCAGACCTGGTCCAAATATTCTGGCATTTGAAAGTTGCAGTTAGTCTCTTTCAACAAAAGATGGCAGTGCTCAGTTTTCTTCAAAACCGCAGTGTCCATTCATTGAAGTTAAGTGCTCCTAAAACAGTTCCTTGTCTTAGTTTAGAATCTGCACACTGAGATCAGGATTTGTTATTACTGATTAGCTAACATGTTGTCCTTAGATATTTTTTAAAATATGTATGTTTCCACGAGAGGTCCCAACTGGAAAAAACTAAATGCCAATAATTCATAGAATACTCTCGGAAATTTAGCTGTGTTAAAAACCTCTTGGCATGCAACTTAGAATTAATCGTTGTATTAGGAAACAGTTTTTCAACAAATAGGAAATTAAAGGAAAATAGTTTTCAAGATTGTCTAAGATCTATCTTTTTGTATGCATTATACATTAACCATTTAAATATTCAATGCCTATTGATCAAAGTATGCCTTTTCCTTGAAACGTTCTGCCTATATTATAACTATGCCCAAAAGCAGAGATTTTACATAGATTTGAACTTTCCCATTGCCTTATATCAAATTAGCTAACTCTGTACTTTAGGGCTTTGCTAAATTTAGGTATGAGTAATAATCCCATGAGAAGTATAATTAAAAATTAAGGAGACAATAAGAAATTAATAGAATTTATTTAGTGTAAAATAAAATATAGTCCCCACAGGAAAATTACAACATAAATTTTGAGTAGGTCTCTGATCTACATTAGAATTTCTACCTGTTACTATGACGAAAACACAAAAAGAAAACAAAAGCCAAAACCAAAATAGTAAAAATCATGGAAATAATACTACATAAACATCCGGTAACAGTAAGGAAAAAAAAAATGAAGTACCATAGCATAATGTAAATATACACAAAATCATGCATTTTTGGTTGTCATGTTGTTCTAATACAATCTGAAGTGTCTAATACATAACAGTAACTGAAATTTTCCAAGAGACCCAGAGTGCTTTATGTTAAGCGGAACCAAAAAAGTTCAGATGGGTTTGGATAAAGAGTACAATTTACTTTCAGTTGGGGGATATTTGTTTCCTGTCATTTTTTTGTGAATCAGTGGTGGGGAAATTTCTGTATCTTGGAAGATGCATTTCAGGTATTTTTTTCAGCCTTCTGAGTTTGTTTTTGAAAAATACTGTCATGCTGTGCTTTGAGAACACCTTTCCTGCTCTTTTTCAATCCTTTCCATACTCCCTCCAAAATAAAAGATATATTAAAAAAAAAAAAACAAACTGCTAAGTGACTCATTCTACATTTCCTAAGAAGCTTCTTCAACATGAGAAAGAACATTTTTTTCAGAAAGGAAGAGTATGATTTTGCACCAACCGTGAGAAACTGTTCTAAGCATGGTGAAACCCAAGAAAAGCCCCCACAGTTCTGATGGGTGCCATTCTGAATGTGATCGGCAACAGTAACAGGGAAAGCTAAGTTGAAAAGAAAAAAAAAAAAAAAAAAAAAAAAAAACCACAAAAAAACCCCATGACAAATTCAACTGAAAGCTGTCATTCAAACAAACAAGATTGTGGAAGTTTAGGTCAATGACATTTTAACAATTCAAACACTGAAACAATGCCATTTCAGAACAGCACTACTGACCTTTTCATTGGCAGCGAAGTCCCAAGTTCTTTTATCTAGCTCACTAGGTCAGGCTTACCAGCAAACAGGACAATGATGCATTGATAAATGCTCATCATTATCCTCACTGGGTAGAAAGAAAATGGTGTTTTTACAGGTCTAGGGACATTTGCACAGCAAGAAGTCACCTTACCTCATTAAAAATACATTACCGCTTTGTTTATCTGGTCAGAAAGAGGATTTTTAATGAGGTTTAACTTAAATTACTGTTTTGAGAGAAGCAGTGTATTAGATAGTACACACATATTTCAGTCATATGTTCAATGCAGTAAATAACAAAAAAAATCTTCAGCCAAGAAAAAGAAAAACACATAATACACTAACAATTAAGATTTAAAAATCACTATCTTGTGGCTTTTATTCACCATTGTGCGTGTAGACCATGTTTTAATATGTAAGTCTTGTCTTTATACACTTAGTTAAATTTTCTATTTTTTCCTCTACCTTTTTTGCCTTGTCTTCTGCTCCACAGCAAATTACACAATAGCTTTAACCCCTTCCTTTCTCAGAGCTATTTGCCCTGTGTCCTGCCTGCATCACTGGAGGGTTGTCTCTCTCTGAACACTCCTGTCATGGTTGCGTTCATTGGAGTTGGAAATTAAAAGAAGGTGGGTACTGAGGGGACACTGCAGGAAACAGGAGCTGAACTTTCTGCTCCCTCCTTGCTCATAGAGAACTCTGATGACTCCTGTCACAAACCCGCCTGGCAGATCTTCCCCAGGGGTAACTAAACAGGGGCTCAACCCAGGAAATTCCTGTAATTGCATTATATTTCAGGTGCTGAAAATCTTAATGTCACTGCCAAAGTTCTTTTGGGAGAAAAGCCAAGGTAATATAGAATAATAGAGCACAATATCAGGGAAAGGGATTAAATTTGATGCTCCAGATTAATGCAAAAGTTTAACAAAAAATGAATCCTGTTTAGACAGTGAATGGTAGTAAAGCAAAATGCAAACTTCCCCAACAATGACCTAAAAATGCATTTGGTTCTTTACTAGAAGGACTTTGTTTTCATGGTGTGCTACTGTTTCATGATGCTGCCTCAGCAAGAAAAAGGGTAGGTCAATTTTGTGAGATTCATGGGCTGCAGATGTCTTCTCAAAGGCTGACGTTCTTTCGCTATTGGTATCACAACAGACAATGATATGCAGAGTTAGAAACAATCAACATTTGCCACAGGTCATCTTTTTTAACATGCTAATTTAGGTGTGCTGAAAATGAAGAACTACTGTTGAATTTTCATTCATAAAGAGGATATTTTTAACACAATGTGGGATCATTAAGGTATTTCAGGTAAACGATGTTCTGGTCTTATACTTTCCACAAAAATACCATATATTAGATTTTGTCAAAATCTTTGAGACCAATTTAATTTCAGAATAGCTAATTATTGATGAAGTTAGCTTGCCATATGATGTCTGAAAATATAATAATGCCAAGCACAATAAAATGTAATAGAAAGCAGATTTCAGAGTATGGTTTCACTGTTGAATGGCCAAATTCCTCAGAATAAAACTATAATCTCTTATCTTCAAATTCAGTCTCATGTTGTGGTGTTTTCAGAAGCTACTGTAGATAATTAAGAATCTCGAACAAGTGATAGTTAGAAACGCTGGTTTGGGCAATTTGAAGACTGCTGCTGCTTGTCACAAGGTTCGTGACTCTGTTAATGAAAAATTACTTACTTGAAACATGAGCTATGCCTTCTTTTATGCTGACATAGTAGCTAGCACGTGGACAGAATAAAGAAAAAAGTAATTATTCTTAAGAAACACTAAGCAGTAGTGTGATCTTCCAGTAATACCCTCTTCTCTGAAAAAGATCTATATGCATGTTTCTTAAATCATCAGAGAAAAACTAATTTTATCTATTCTCCCATCTACTTCTGTTCCTTAAATTCAAGAGCAGTGCCTCTTTATGTTAGGCTTGGCAAGCAGCTCCTCCTCTTCCTCCCACCATATGTTTTGGCTTGAATACAATAGTTTCTTGTTTCATCAAGAAGGGGCTTGGTACACAGTCAGCCCTGCCCTGATGCTTCCTGACCCTACCACTGGAATCAATTTCTGTTTGTTTTACTCTTTGCTGTCTCCCAGCCTGTTTAAGTTCAACCTTTATGCACATGATCTAGGTACTTAGAGCAAAACTTACCTGTCTGGGGAATAAATGGTAATTTAGATGCCCACGTCTAAAGCCACTGCTTATTTGCTGACATCTCCTGGAAGTGCTTAAACTCATAAGGGTCAAAGATCATGAGATGCTCATTGTGGCCCACAGCAAATCTGAAAGGAAATTACTCTACTATGTATTCCTAAGTTTGTACACAAAATTTGCATTATAGAGCCATTGGAGAAAATATGAAATCAAGGATAAAAATCCAAGACTCCCACTGTCAGGAGAATGTCCTGGCCACTGGCTATTATAATATTGTTAAATAAGTGAGTAAACTCCACTCCGTGTCTCTGGAAGATGAAAGCTGTAGGCCCTTAACTACACCTGAATATGTAGGTTTTGGACCACGTGTGAAAAAAGTCACGAGTCTAATAAAAGACCATTAAAAAAAAAAAAGTTTTTAAGTTCAATAAAAAACCTGAATTTGGTCTGAAGTTAGATATTCTGAAAATTTTCTAAAAGAAAATTTGACAATTCTGAATTTCTAGTATAAATAGAAAAAAAAGCAATGTTAGAAAATCTCCAAAGCAAAACTTATTCCTTGCCCCTTCAAACTGCCTAATGAAACCAAAGTTTTCTTTGGTTTGCTAAAAATAAAAGTAAACATGGTTTAATTGCAAACATATTAGTACCGTATTAAAACTCTGTTTCACTCTAAAGTTCCTGAGCACTCAAAGCTGTTCACAACTAGAAGACAACAGAATATTCTTTCAAGTTTAGATTAATTTACTGGAGCTAAAAGTTTCTTTGGTAATACAATTTTAATTGTGTCAGCATTTATTTCAAACAGCATGGTTTTTAGCATTCTTGGACACAAATCAGAAATGCTCACTTTCATTAATAGTGTAATACTATTTTAAAATAATATGAAAAGTAAATATAGTTTTCTTCAATCTCTTTTATAAATAGCAATAAAAGTAACATAGGAGTACAGTATCTGGATTACAGTATGCAAAAAAGTTTTGTTTTAATTTCTGGTGTTCACTTGCAACAGGGGCGATTAGGAATCAGTCTCCATTTCTGTTAAATGCAGTTTCCATGTGGTATATCAATAACTTTTTTCCTTGCAAAATAAGACTGCTCTAAGAGCTTGGGAATCTTAACAAATTACTTGATTCTGATTTCTATGAGGTCAAACAGGACTATGACTTTAAGTCTCACTTTTCCTCAAGATTTGCATCATTATAATTAAAAAATCATAATATTTCCGTAACCTTCTAATTTTCAAAAGTTTTAGAATCTGTCTTCCTTTATTTAGCTTTATATTATGACTTCTCTTATATCCCTAAATTTAAAGTCTTGAGTTCTATTATCTGAATATAAGACCTTGAAGAAAAAGGAAAGATGAAATACCTAATTCCTACTTTGGGGTTTCACAAAATTATTCTGGTAGTTTTGAAGGTATTGGACAGAATGTGACTCTTAAGCTCTATGAATATAAAGCATTCATTGGAAAGTAAAACGGCTGTCAAATGCTCTTAAGTTGCTTTCTCTGCTTTGACAGTGTAATTTCCCCTAACATTCTGGCTATAAAACTTGCTCTTTCCTAGCAAGGACAAATTAGTTTCTATTATTCCAGGATAGCCTTAAAATGTATGATATGCTATGTAGATTTTCTCCTACCCAACCTGTCTTTTTGGAGCCTAATTATTGTAAGGAACTGGATGGTTCCCTTTATCTGAACAAATTGTGTCTCTAATGCAGCCTTTTAAAAATGAAGTGATCTCAGATGAGTTTACTTTTATAGGTACTGTTTTAATAACTTTCTGACAACATATTTGAACTAAGAAGATATTGCATAACTTGTGTGAAAACAGCCACGTTTGTACCATCTCAAATCTGGTCCTCCCTTCTCCAGATCTAGTCAGTCCCACTGCCTCTTTCAAATTTTTTTGCTGTCTACCTTTTGATCGTCTTTTTAGTTGTTCTTTAGTGTTAGTAGTTTTCTTATCTACTGACATGATTATTTTGTATAGCAGGCACCAATGTATGATCAAGATATGATCTCATGGAGAGAACATGTCTCTCATAGAGAAAGGGGGGGCAGGGAAAAAAAATCCAAAGTCTAGTGCCTGTAGAGATCAGACTAGAAAATGATAATGGACTTTTTCACCTCAGATTCGCCAATACAGAAATAAATGATGGAGAAGTAGTGTTGTTGTGGGCTTTGCATCTTGTTTCGTATCTTAACATGTAAGAGTGAAATCATGTTAAAGATTTTATCTTATCTTCATGATTTTTTTTTTATTAGGTTCCTTGATTCTCTGATCGTATGACTTGAAACACTCTTTTTGTCCTCTTTCTTATACTCCCCACAATTTTATGGAAAACATATTGTGTAGGGTTTTTTTAAAGCGTTTTCATTTAAATGGCACCTGTTTCTAATTTCAGTGGCTGGGATTGTAAACTACTAAAAAAACTTAAGCAGATGTGAATTTTCTTCTCATGGTGAGAAGGCAAACCTGGCCCAGACATGGAATAAAAAATTCCAGGTGTGGCAATGACCATTCTTTTCTAACTAGTCTACCTGGTGTTTAAAAGGGATGTTTTGGTTTGTTGTTTGGGTTGTTTTTTTTTTCCACATTCTCTTTTAATCTCATTCAAAACATACATATCTGAAGAAGCACAGACTAATTTGTTCCAATCCATGTTAAGATGTTTCTTTGTATAGGGATAGGTAATGAATAAAATTCAAAAAAATAATTTAGTTGATTGCATATGACATAAAATGGGGTTTTAAAGGTCTGTGGAGTATCTTTGAACAGCTCAGTTAAGTAAAACTCATTCTTTAATATTTCTTATTGTTTTCTTTCTCTATTTTCTCCCTTCTTTTCTTATAAGAGAATAAGCATTTTTTTCTGTTTTCCACGTTACTTTATATATTCTTCTCTAATAGCATTTTAGAAATACACTTTTAAAAGAAGGATAAAAAGATACAGTAAAGACCGAGATCTAACTCATTAGTTCTCTTAATTGCACTAATATTAAACCAGTCAGTTATGCAAGGATATATTCAATCTGAATCTAAATCACATATGAAAGCTGTCCATTTCATATTTGGCATCTAACTTAAACATTCTGGTAAAGCAAATTTTCATTACAATTAGTTTGTGGAGGAAACAAAAGCTTGATTACTTTTGTAGTATTCAGAAATCAAAAACAATACCTGAAGTGTGACCAGGGCTATCCAACTGAGCAGCTGATTAGTGCAACGTAGGGTCATCAATGTGCAGCACCTTCCATGGGAATATTCACTGTCTTGAAGAATACCGAACCAGATACCATGTTGATTAGCACCAGATAGGTGTTTCCAATTCTGTCGTTCATTTAGTCACATGTCAAAAAAGAATAGTTATATTTATTATTCTTAGTAAAATTTGAATAGTTTTCATAAAGTTTGAATACATCCATTTTCCTATGTTAGCTCATTTAGCCAACAGCGGTAAAGTGATACTGAAAATCCAAACCTGGAAGGTGATTTTTTTTTTTTCAGTGAAATTAGAATAAACAGAATAAACAAAAAGATGTGAAAAGCCCATGCATGTAAAAACAAAAAGTTAAATTCCTTGTTCAATAACATATATGTTTCGTCTAGTACAGTTAAAGTCATGTTTGTTAAGAAAATCAAGCCAAATATTTTCAGTGAGGCTTCAATTTTACAATCACATCCTTCAGGATGTCATACGAATTCTCTGGGAATTAAAAGAACAACAGTCTAATGGTTAACTCTGATCTAGATCCAAGTTCAGTTTATGTCTTTTCCATAGACTTCCCATGTCTGACAAACCTCAGACAAACCCTTCCATTTAGTTCAGAGCTCTCCATCTAAAAACGACAAAAATGATATTTTGACATAGCTGCTTTTTTCTGTTCTTTGAAGTGCCATATGGATCAGGGCCCCTACTGGGAATGTTTTGTATTGGAATTATGACAGATTTCTTTCCTGGTGATTAGTCTATGATGGTAAGACACATTTTTGTATGTAATGGGCTAAATAGTATGAAAGAATGGGTTTAACGTTTGCCTCCAACTTCAAGAAAAAATATCCAAGAGATACCAGTTGATAAATATGGAGTTACTCCATTTCATGACTCTCCACTCCAGCATTTTCTAGTTCCCTCCCTTCTACCTTGCCATTATTCGTCTGTACATACATCAAAATGATGTCAAGTGTCCTCACTATAAAGATTTTCTTTCTGTCTTTAAACATTATGCTTGCTCACATCTGCAACGCTGTAAAGATCAGCCAATATAATTAAAAATTCTTGATGGGTGAAACTCCTTTTCATGAACAAAATACAAATGTCAGTAATAGGAGTTTTGCCTGTCTCAAGATGTTATGTGATTCATCCTCAAACTTATGATTTAAAGCAAAAGTAGTACCTTTTTATAATGCATAAGAATCTATTTCTGAAGTATATTCTTATTTCAAAAGCTAACATTCTAATTCTGATTTCAGTTTCCTCTTCTGGGCAGGGTGGGGTGGGTGGACATATAACCCTAAAGACCAGCACATGCTTCAAATGAAAGCTGTGCGCAAGCCACCTTCATCTGTACAGAGTTATCTGGGTACGGGGCTGAAAGGATTGAACGTTTAACGAGTGTGGCTGATAACAACAGTGGCAGGATACAGGAGGCAGTGGTGAGCAGCCCTTTATCTTTCAGTGGAAAATTCCAGGAGACAAAAAGATGTAGAACTAGATGAAAACAACAACTGGCTCACTCTGGACTTTCTTCCCTGTCTTGTTCCGTAGAGGCAATTAATGCCATTTAATGATCGTTGTCTGAACCACAGTGAGATGCTTCTGGGCATGCTACCAGGATAAGGGTGATACATATAACAGAATAAAGCACTCCATGAACAGCTGAAATAACGACATATACCTGATTTCATAGACATATGTAAAAAAAAGCAGAAATTCAGTACAACAGTACCTCACAAGGAAATACATGCTGCTGAAAAGAAAGGTCTAGAGCTCTCAAGTAGGTGCAAATAAGTAAATCTGGTGTTCAATATTAAACCCTCCATGTGTGAAATATCTAGAAGAACCTGGTCAGTAAATATTGGAGTCTGATGGAGTTAAAATGGTTATTCACCCCTTTGATAGTAAGACTCAGTGTCTATTACCTGAGAATGAGGTTTTGTTGCTTCAATTTGGTTAATTCCCCAGAGAACTCGCCTGTTCTCCATTTCGGTTAGGTGCTACCATGCTGATCTGTGCTGATCTCTGTTTAGCTGGAATTAGCCTTCAAGTTATGTGCGGAAGACAGGCAGACCATTCTAAGTGCCACATGAATCACAGTCCCTTTTTTCACCGCAACATTTTTAGGCACACTATTAAAAAATGTCAGATTTGGAAACCTTTCATTTGACATTTACCTGAAAAACCATAATGTAACTGTATATAAATGTCAAATGAGAATAAAGCTGTATTCTTATCTGTATAAATATCAAATGAATGGTTGTTTCCTCTGATATTTAGGGTTCTGAAAGGGCAGAGGTCAAGTGAGGTGCCTCCTCCAACAAAGGTTAATGGCATTGAAGAACCAGGTTATTGCAGAATTCTAAAGCAATAGCTCACACCTGTACCCTGGGGTTTGCTGCCCTGAGCAGCTCAAGGTAGTGACTTAGGAACAGGATCCTTCTAGAGCAGCTGTATCCTTAGCCAACACAACCATTAATTCCGACCTCATTCCCCAAATGCTGCTTGTACATGACATGATTTGGAAAAGGGAGATGAACTCAGATATTCCTCTTTCCAGGTGAGCACTCAGGCCACTAAATTATTAGTTTTTTTAATAGGATATCTCATTTTCACACTTGCTGAAATAGAACTGCAAAACACAATAAAAAATGGAGTATATTTGAAGGGGGTCAGCACAGACATAAACCCAACTATCTGGCTTGTGTATGCTAGTCATACTAAGAGCTATAACATTTGTACTTTGTGAAACCCATCTGCTTTTTATCGGGTATTAACAAAATAAAATTACTACTCAAGTAAATTTTTGGTTAGCCACCCCATACATAAGAACATTGACTGCATTATGAGTAATCTAAAATTATTACAATAATGACTATTAGGATTTAAAAAAAATTGAAAATGTGTTCTTTGATATCTAAATAGGTCAAAAAGTCAGTTTGTCCATGGATAACACCAAATAGCACTAGATCTCTTAGCTTGAGAACCAAAAGATTACCGTGCCAGTCAGTAAACTGAACAGTTTCTTTCTCTAAATCATAAAAGACCTCAATTTTGTAATCCATTTGTAAGCATCCATAATATAAATACTTCTCATCTGTAGCCACAACTAAAATGCTAAGTAGAAAACTAATCAAAAGGATCATTGTCTAGAAATGCATATAGGATTCCCATGTAAGACCCTAAATATGTTGGTGGAATGCCTAACGCTATTATAAAATCTGGAAATGTTGAGATTCACAATCCCATGTGCTGATTCACTTACACACTGTAAGTGCAGACTGTAAAATTTAAACATAATAAGAAATGCTATTTTAAACCACCTGTTTCAAGTACATTAGCATACTGTAATTATACAGTTATGGTCTTAAAAGAAAGCAGAATTTAGGAAAAGGGCTGCTACATCATCTTATTTCCACTGGGGGGGAAATTCCTTACAATTCCTTCCTCACCTACCTGGCAGGTAAATCACAGTATGTCTTCCCATGCACCACCACCACCCCCACCTAAAAAAAACCCCAACAACCACCACCAAAATGCCAAACAAAAAAAAGAAAACCAGAATTCAACAAGAGTTCCAGGAACATCCCTTAAAATTCCAGGGAAACCTGTGAAGCAGTCATTTCACCCATCCTTTGCAATATACTAGAAGAATGCTTCAAATGTGAAAAGTCCTCCGTAGGCAGTGTCTTAGGAGATTTAGAGCTGGGAACAACCACCTCAAGCCTTTCCTTTCTGCCCTATTTCCTTTGCCATTCACATCTTAGAAGCAGGATTCCTTTTATGTTGCTGGGATTTTGTTATCTGGAGAACCATGATACCCTCTTTGGAGTCTGAATGCATGTCTAGGCTCTTGCCTTGAGCATCCTGAGCAGCAGCAGGGCTCTCCCTGCAGCCTGCAGGCAGCAAGCCATGTCTTTGCTCCAGGTTGAGCCAGCAGGTTGGCTTCTGAGGACAACTCAGACAACTACCTGTCCCCAGGATAACCTGGGCGTTAAACTAAGGAAGGCATTCCATTAGGTGACAGGGAACCTAAAGTTTGATTTTGTAACGCTTCCTAGAGATACCCAAATCTGCTTGCGATTTTTTCCTCTGATGCTTTACATAAAACAATTGTTTTCTCTCTCAATTTAACTGAAATTCTTCTCCTGCACGAACAAGGGAGTACAGGTTGGATTAATGTAGTCAGTGGATATCTTATGTCGTTCTTTTCAAGTAAGCAGTGAGTAAGGATGACATAGAAGGGCCTGGATATGGGCTTGAGTCTCTTCCCCATAAGATACATAGTCAATTCAATTTCTTTCTCTGTTCAACTCTGCAAACATAGGAAGATGTGTGAAATGAACAAAGTATGTATGTGTATATAAGCGTGATGGGTAAAGAGTGTTGATGTTGAACCTGAAATGAAACTAAGGAAAGCATAAGATGTGTGAAACATATGGCAATGCATATGTATGAGGTTTGGATCAGGGTATGCATCACAAAATAGTAATAGGTTTTTATTCTGGGAAGAGAGGGTGATAAAGCAAAGGGGAATAAGAACCTCGCACTAAAAACAAGAGAAGTTGGAATCTCCTTCCTCTTCACTATTTTGGCATTTCCTCTTGAGAGAAGCGGAGGAAGTATTTAAATATTTTATAACCTTCATTATTGAAACATACATCTCTTTATTACATTTTTGGAAACATGAGTTCTATTTGAAATCAGTATGGATGTATAAATATTTCTAGGAGATGATTATTCTCTGTATGTAGGAGGAGAACATCGAATTAGTGAGAACTTGCTTTTGTGAGTAACAGAACTGCTTGCATTATCTTGTCTTTCGCTCCTCCCCCCTGGCCAAGGGAAAACACCTCTTATCCTCAAATTTAATTCCCAAAATAAAATTTAAAATGGTTTTGGCTTCCCTCTTTCTGTCTCCTTCTCCAGGTAATATTGAAATTGCATCTGCCCTTGCAATTCTTTTACCAGGTCATTATGGAAGTGTAGGGAAGTGAAAAGGAATCGTATGGAGCTATCACAGAACTGTAGAAAATGGAAGCAGAAAAGATCTTTCAGTCTAATTCCCTGCCTAGGTGTCTGTCTGATTTGTTCTTAAAGACATTTAGTCATGGAGACTCAAAAATGTTACCTAATCTGTCCAATTTACACATAGGCACCCAAGTTCAGATGATTAACAGGAAGACCAACTCCTCTTTATCTAACATGTGAAACATAGAACTCACCATCATGAAGATTAAGTACAACTGCCAAACTGTGGCAACTGAGTGCCCTATGGTCTTCCACTTCTGTATTCAGGCAGTGCTGGTGGAAAATGTCCACCCAGTGATGCTGAAAAAAGAATATGCTCCCCAGTTCTGGTAAGATATAAACTTATTTGGAAGGGTTCAAGTCCAAGAAAGCTACTCGAGATTATTATTTGGAAAAGGCTTCAAAGACTTCTTTTTCTCTTCTCTTCTCTATACAGACCTGTGGCAATGATTCAGAAAAATTTGAGACTGGATAAAAGTGAAAGTAGAATATAATCAAGCAATAAAAGGAATATCTTCATTCTATTATGTTCAGCAACTAATTTTACTAGAAGACTGTAAGCACTTTAGTGGTTGGCAGCACTGCATATGGCAGGGGGGTTGAAACTAGATGATCACTATGGTCCTTGTCAACCCAGGCCATTCTATGATTTTATGATTCTATGAAATACTTATGTTAAAACTGATCATGGTTGACACTGCAGTGTATTTTCTAATTGCTCTTGTTATCACATAATTCAACACATTTGGATTTTCTTCTCAAGGCTAACTCAACATAATTCAGGCAAACAGAGATGGCTGTGAAATCCTCAAAATAGCAGAGCTCTTCATTCTAAAACATCTAAATAGATTTATCTGTAATTTGAAAGACTATAAACTATTTTGCTGTTTCCAAATTCGTTTGCCATCAAAGCTTTACATTAAATATACACATAAATGAAATTTAAAAATTGATTTGACCATTAGAAAAAATGTGTAAAATAAAATTTTTGCTTTACTCATCTAGTTTGCTTTTAGAAAGATATTGGCCAGCTTCACTCAGAAGGATGAATTTCAGTTTTGAACAGCCTGTATGCTTTGGAGTTCTGATGCAGTTTTTGCTTTGGCTTCATGTAAAGATTGGGGTAATATAAAATTTTTTTGGTCTAGAATAATGTTTGGAATTTTGAACAATGCCATATTCACTGCTCTGTGAAATACATGCTTAGATAGTAGTCATGGCAATCTGCAGATAGCAAACTGCTTTAATAAGCACTCTGAAGAGTCTCTAACATTTGTGTGTGCTGATTCTGTTAATAAATAATAAAACTAAGGGATTCAGATTAAATAATCATTTCAGACTTGCTTTACTCTTGTTAGTAATTTACTGGGCAAACGTAGCCCTCACCTTTTGTGCCTTTTTGGTTTTTTTCTAGGCTATCCCTACTGTCTCCTCTTTCCATCATTTCTTCTCCCAGGCAAAAAAACCCAAAGAGACAAAACCTGAAAACCCAGCTACAATACATAAGTAATGAAACTATGTTAATTGTACTTTTTTTCATTTATTTGCATGATGAATGGCTTTGCCAAGCCCATTATTTGCATTTGTAATCTTGAGACATCTGGAGGTAAGGAACATGTCTTTTTCTACGTTTGTACAGCTCCCATGTAACTACTTTATCATTGTCATCTGTAGGTAGCAAATACATTTGCTTGAAACTAAGCATGTTGAATGAGCAACAGCATTTATTAAATCCCTGGCTTTCACTTCACTAGTAACGGACATGTTAAAAAAAAGAAAAGACAGTGATGTAGATCTGGAATAATCGTATTATTTTTAGTGGAGTTAATCCGGACTGATATAGACGTTAACCAAGAACAAAAAAGTCCAGAACCCACGGGGAAAAATAATAGAATAAAAGGGGTTTAGATATACATTTTTTTCCCCTGGGTTGCAAAACAGACTTGAAGCAGTTCTCTAGAATGTGAAGCCCACTGATAATCCTGGATCACAATTTACTTCAATTTTAGAATAGTTACTTACTGTCTTTCTGCAGATGCACATGTTAAGTTGATTTTTGATGAATATATAATTAAAAACTGACAGTACTAAAAAGTCAGGAACGGCAAAGTCTTAATTTCTTGAGATTTTGATTCTGAACTTTTTATCAGGTTTGGCTACAAGAAAGAACTGGCTGCTTGTGAAAGAAGTGTTACTTTCTGGTCATTTTAATCCAATTATGAAAGATGTACAAGTAGAACATTCCAAAATAGCATCGCTGTCGCTATGACTGCATGTCACTTTTGTCTTCATATCTTTGGTTTTAGAAACATTACACAAAATGAATTGCATCAACCTTTTGTTTCTTTTTCTGTCCTTTAAGGAAGCCTCAGAATTTCCTGATAGAGTTGAGATAGAGCAATAAGTACAGATTTTCCTGAGTGTGCCACGGACACGTAAGTCATTTGGTTCATATGTGGGTGGTCTTTGACTTATTCAGCTAGCTCTGTTATAGACTCTCTAACACATCCAACCCAATTAGATAGATGCACAGTATGGTCTTTACAAAATATCATTCAGCCATGTATCCTGCAACTAGCAATTACAAGTTATCTTCAGGGCATTGATTTATTTCACATTGCCCTACCAATTTAATGACCTTATGATTTATACTGATTATGGAAGTCTCTCCTTGGCAAGCAAAGTAATTATCCATCAATCTTAAATTCTTTAAGGGAAGAAAATGTTTATTTTCTGTCTGCATAATAAGTTTTATGTCATTTTTAATGTCATGACTCCCACATGCACTGAAGATATATGTAGCGACTTCTAATGTCTCACAGAATGTCAATTGGAAATGCAATTTGACAACAGGCTTAGCTTCTATTGTCTGAATATTTGGCATTATATAATGAAGATGGTAAAGTCCTCTGCTTGGAAATGCATACATTAGCCTAGGATAAAACAGTGGACAAATTCTGTGGTCCAATCATGAGGCCATACAGAAAATTCTCAGTGAGAAAAAACTGCAGATTTTAAGTACATTTAAATATTAACACTACAAATAGAGGCTGAAGAGCAACAGGATGGATCATGCCTCAGCACAAAGGGGTGAAGCATGTGACATCTCACTGCCCCCTCTGCTGCTGTTTTTCTACAATTGTTTGATTTAGGGTAAGGATTCCAGCACTGTGTGCGAGCTTATTTTGAAAGGAAATAGGTCTTATTTGAGTGTAAATCGGAAAATTCTAGGTTGCATTGCATTATTTGCCAAATTAAAATGTTCTATGTGGTCCTCTGGAAAGCTTTTGGATTTTTTTTAAATTTTTTTTTTTACTGCAGAACTCACAAATGGAAAGGTTCGTAAAACCTGAAGACTCAGGAGAGGCCAACATGCAAGGGAAGTGAGTTTTACAGATATGCCTGTGACTTCCTCGAATTTGGCTCCTTCTCAGCCCTGCTCCTCAAAGGTTATTCACACACAGTAGATCCAACCACTGCTGCTCCCACCTTACTGTGTATTTCCATCTCTTATCTCCTCCCAGATTTTGCAGATTGATTGACATGTGTTCTCTATTAATAACCTTTGCATTTTAAGGCCCACAGCGCAGCAGCACTGTAAGATTATGAAGTCCCTTCCATACATTTTGAGTTTGATGGAAAGATTCACTACTCGCAAGAGTTACTATGGATGGAAGTGATGGTTCAAGCTGGGTACAGAAATGAATAGTGAGGTTCCAATGTGTCCAACACACAGCATTAGTGACACAGACAAGAGATTAGAATTATTCCTGCCTGTACATTTAATTTACTGTACATTATAGAAGAAAGCCCTTCCAGTGCTCAGGGGCACTATGTGTCAAGAGATTTTAGATTTTACAGCCAAGCCTCTGCTTTTTACCCATGAAAAATGTCCATTAATTGGACACAGATATGGTTTTTTCCTATGATGTGGGAGTTACTTTTTTCTGAGTCCTTAATTCCCTACTATAACAGCTCAAAACCAAGATCCATCAGAGATAAAAATTACATAGGGAACAAGATCTTGTGAAAATGTAACAAATAGGAAATGTCACCTTCTACAATTCAGGCAATATTGCCAACTGAAGGCAAGAAGGACCGATTTAACTTTTCACATTTGACTTCTTGTGTTGAAGTGAAGAAAGAGAATCTAGACAAGCCAACAAATACTCTTTCTGCCTGAACTCTGAAATTACATATTTTTCTTAAAGTTAATGTCACCAAGAAATGACACATCACATACACCTTTTAAATCCCAAAAAGGAAAACCTTCATGCTATCTCAGTGCAAAACTACCTGTCATTTGACTGTCCTGGTACAGAGATGGCATGTGAATGTGTCCTACCACAGCTTTCATTACAGACAAAAACTTTTTCTTCCCGAGACCTTTAGGATAGCATGTTTTTTTCTTCTTCTAAAAAAATTGTTCTTGGAATGAGACCAAACCAAAGTTTCAGATTTAAACCACTTCCTCCCATGCAAATCACTTAGGTAGAGCAGAAAACCAGCTTTGAATGTTTTTTCTGACGTTCTCAACACTACCAATTTCAAATACCTAAGCAACTCCAACACCAAGCAGAATGGATTAATTTGCATCCAAACTACTTAAGGGTAGCCTCCTTTGGGGTAGATGGCCCACATCGAGGGTACTTAGCCTTTGGATCTCACTGTATTCTTGTCCCCATGTGGTGCTCTGTTGCCCTAATCTGTTATCATTATTGTACACTTTTACAATTTCAGAGTGTCTGTAATAATGCAATGGCTTCATTGCAGCCTGCCAGAGAAGCTGATTTTATAGCACAACACTGAGGTGACAGAAAGGACCAAGGGAGTGGCATGAGGGTGCATTTGAGGGTGCTAAATATTCTGAGATAGATTTTTAAAAGTCTGTGTGGGTAGAGGAAGCTAAATTTAATGCACTGATTTGATTCATCTTGCTTTTTGGTAGCACTCCAGTTCCAGCTTTGGAATGATCTAAAATATGCCAAGGAACTGAGTGGATAATCCAGGATCCAGTGCTTGAGCCTGCTTCCTGCCCATTGTTAGCAGTTTAGATATGCTCTGTGTAATGGGATCTAAAACACAAATAATACATATCTTGATTCAGCAATTTTTACTTTCTATTTGTATCCTCAGCATACACTATGAAACAATATCTAACCCCAAGAAAAAAATACAGTATTAAGAGCAACATCTTTGGTTCTGGCCCAAAGGAAATATAGAAACAGATACTAAAAATGACAATAAATGGGGAGTGAAACACAAAAATAGGGGTGTTGCCAATCAGTTCCATCTTTATGGAATTAAATATCATCAAACAAACTATGTAGAAATTTTGAGCAGAGTTGTTTGTTGTTCACTTAAAATTTCTAAAATTTAGGCATTTCGTTTAGCATTGAGCAATATGGAAGGAAAACAATTTAAAAAAGAGGATGCTGACAGATCACAAGCCACTGTGTTAATGGGGAACCTTATTAATGGGAGTTTTTCCAGTGTCAGGTGACTTAATCTCAATGTCTATTTCATTGGCCCAGTTTAAAATTGAAAACTTCTATGGCTGTTTAACAAGCTCGCATCTTAACACAACTAAATGCAAGAGGATGCACACAGGAGCTACTGTTGTGCGCCCGATTCACAGAGTGCGTGCAGATGTCTTTTCAAGATATGAGTCTGTGTATAAACACACCTGGGGTTATCATTAGTCCCAAAGTGATGCTTTGCTGAGATATCTAATTTAATGCTGGCATTCATAATATAAAGACAACTAATTAGGACCAATAATGTAGTATCTCATGAGATTAGTGGATTAATGTATAATTTTGATGGTCACTTTTCAAATTAATTACAAATTAAAAAGAAACCACAGGAATGGTGTTAGTTTAAAAATATGGCCTCCCATCAGAGACTGGAGAACTTCATCCTAGTTAGTCCTACATCATAGATAAATTCCACTATTGAGTTCCTGATTTTAGGTAAGTTTCTTCAAAAGCACATAATCATATTTGCAAGACTTTCCAGCCTGCATACCTTTCCCACTTAGCTTCACACCTAGCTGTCTCATATTAGGTATTTGTAGGGACCTGTCACGATATCTAGAAGCATCTGCTTGTAAACACAATTTCTCATGATATTGGATTTTACTACAAAACAAGGCTTTGCTCTATAGGATTTTTTTCCTTTTTCTGTGATTCACTCAGACCTCCTGTATGGCACATAGACTTATGCAGATTCCCTCACCCTTTATCACAGCAGTACATCATACTCCAAGTACACAAGACCTAAAAATAGATTGTTTTTGTAGATTCACCAAAGAGAGAAAGGAAAACACAACAGAATTTTAAAACATGCTTGGGATCTGCAGAGTGATTCACCAGTTATTTTTATATTGGAAAGATAATTGATCTGAAAGTTGAGTATGTCTCATAGATCACAGGTACGTGTTCTCTGCAAACATTCATGAGGACAGGAGAAAAGGAGAAAAAAAATACTGACATCTTAATCCACTATTTCCCCCATACTTCATCTCTGCATTTGGTAGCATACAATCAAGTAGAAGATAGGAGGCAAGAAAACTATGAGAACAACTGTGATATATTTCTCCTGTGGACCTTGGTTTTGGGTTTGGGTTTTTTTTTTAATACTAGTAACATTCCTACTATTGACTGCTTCAAACTATTTTATCATGAAACATATAAGAAGGTTTGGTTATGCTGTAAATGTCAGGGCCTTTGGGAAGACAACATGGAAAACAGATGTTTGTTATTTAATGTTACAATGTAATTAAACCAATGGGACTAATATTACTTATATGTCATTTCTTAAGAAGCAGCTGTTCCTCCCACCTCTGGCTTCCCTCATTGGATCGTGCATATTTTCTACCCCCATAACACTGTCTCCTCGTTAGCATAAGTTTTCTCTTTCTAGTAAATTGGAAAGCAATGTTAACATAAATTTAAAGGAACCATCCTCAAAGATTTAATGAACAGAGGTTGCTAAAGGTGTTGTTATTCTTTACTCAGGAATTAGGCTGAATTCCATTAGTTTTCCCTGACCAGGATTTTAGCCCATCTTATAATTAGAATGAAAACACAATTGTGCATAACAGGTTCATGTTCTTTTACAGGAACTCACATTAGTTCCTTGAAAAATACCTTGGTAGATTCCAGGGTAAGTTACAGGTTAACAATTCTAGAAAATATATGAGGAGGAAATATACAGTAACGCCATATGTTGAGAAGGACAGGAGACAACAGAGCATTTGTATAGATGCCAGTAGCACCAGGGAAAGCGTAGTGCCTACTTTATACTTCTAGGACAAGGCTAGCTTGAGGAACATAGAGGCCATCAAACCATACCAAATTTATAATTTCCCAGTGACTTTCATAATCATCAACATCTGATAAATGTAAATCCTGCACTGTAAGGGATTTATGTTATCTTTATAATTTTTTCTCCTTATGAATTTTAGGACTTGTTTACACAGGGAAATTAGTGTGGAGTAAGCTACAGTGGAATGGTTAAGCAGGCTGCTTGATTAATATATCGCTCTTAGATGATACTATGATAACAAAAGAGTAAAGAACGTATCTTACCTTATCCAGGGAGTTAGTGTACTGTTGCTGGCTCATAACAAATTCTGTTCTTAGCCTTCTGTGACTCAATTTCCCTTTGCAGAGCAGTCCAAAGCCTATCCTACAGTTAAAAATAAAAAATAGGTTGTCTCCTTATCGATTAAACAGATGAAATTTTTTTTAGTTGTCATGAAGTTCTTGATATGTGTTAACTCCCAGTATAGAGGCTGTTTAACCTTTGTAGAGGCATCTAGAGAGGCTTATTAGTTATGATAAAACAAATATTTTTATCACTATAGAACTCCAGTCATATGATGAGTCCTTCTGCTTGAGTTTAAAAATGGGTTCAATAAAAGGTGTGAATCTTTGTATCCTTCATTGTTTTGTTTGCCATTACTGTACCCCTTCTTAGACACTCAACATTTTCTGTTTCTCTGCATGCAGAATATTTTCTGTTTGCATTTATTTTTACTGTTAAGATCTGAACATCTCCTATTTCTGCTCTCCTTGTACCTCAATGCCATTATTGACTCTTATTTGAAGGTGCTTCTGCAAGGAAGTAGAAATGGCTGAATAGGTTTAATTTCAATGGATGAATGAAGTGCAAGCCTGGTACAATGCATTCCAGCAGCCCTCCACAGGGAAGTGGGGCCAAAATAGCTGTCTTGAACTTTTTAGAAAGTGTTTTACATAGTGCTGAACGTACAAAGGTCAGAGGAGTAAGCAAAGAGGCATGTTTGTCTTTACTTCCTGCCCCTTACCAGTGCTGAGGAAGTTGCAGAGCATCAGTTACTTTAGGGTTATGTTTGATTTACATACTCAAAATATGAGATATACTTTTTTACACAGGGGAAGCTACTACATCAGTCTTTGTGCTGAATATGGGGTAGTGGAGTTGCAAGTGAGGTCAGAACCTGGTACTCAGAATACAAATTTTCAAAAGAAACTGCAGATAGTTCTTATGAAAATGCTTTGAATTTGTACATACGGTCTGTTCTTTCAACTCATTAGCTCATATTTTATGCTCTGCCAAATTGCCAGTTATAATACTCCAAAAAATATAGTCTTAAGCAAATTGTAGAAAACAGTGACATTCATAACAATAGATTAATGCCAAGTATTTCAGTATCAGATAAAGAATATACGCAGTTTGGTTTGAAGGAAGTAATGAGTCAGTACCAAAATGGACAACCCTAAGTCTTCTACTTTTTTGGTTTCATTTAATTTTTAGTTTGGATTGTTTTTAATACCATTGACCAGAGTATTTTCCATGGAGATTTTGCACTATGTGAAATGCATTCTAGAGTTTGATTCAGGGAACTCCAATTTTTGTCATCAGCTTGAGGCACTTTAAACACAATTTGCAAAGATACAGAAGGCCCTTGATTTCCCGTGAAAGCTTCAGGTTTCTGCATTTCTTTTGTACCTTTTTCAATCAGCAAGAAGCTGAGTACGTACCCTCATATCGCATTAAGGTAAAACTGAAGATACATTGCACCATTTGAAACTGGACTCTAAGAAAACCACCCAGCCGCAGAAATTCAGGCCTGTCTAATGCTCTCATCAGATTGCAGAACACTTACTGATCTCAGTATCCATTTAGCTACTGAATCCTGGATTTTGATTTTTTTACAAATAAAGAACATGCAATGGCAGCTTTGCAACCCAACACAAACATAAGTATTTTTGGTTCACGAGAAACAGTCTTTTGCATCACAGAATGTTATAGTGCTTGACTACCACAGCTGGCAAGAGCTTGCTCTGCAGGTGCTTTGGAAGTGTTTATATCAATTGGTTTATGTCCATGCATGTATAGAGGCTTCCAATCTCAAGAAAACACAATCAACCACCTCAGCTGCAAAATTCCCCTCAAGTTAACAGAGCTACATGTATTTATACTTGCTACAGATCCAGTCTGAAGACTTTTGTTAGTGGGCTTGATACAATGCCCACTGAAGTCAGTGAAGTATCAGAAGAAAATAGCCAGAAGGCATAATTACACAATTACAAACTATATAGAGGGAGGAAAAGGATATTTTCCTTTTCAGACATCAGAAAAACACTAGACAAGTGATATTGCCAGTTGCGTGAAAAGGTTTGGAGAAGTTTCTCTTTTACCCACGCCACTGAATCACCCTTATGTCAGGCTCCATCTGTAGAATCCTTACTCATGTAAATAATATAGGGCTTCATGTTTTCTTAAGTGATTTTAAACCTTTGCATTTCTCTTGAAAGCAGAAGAGGAAAAGGTAATCTCAGGAGCCTCATTTTGCCCTGTTTCTATCAAAGGGTGTTTTTAATTCGTGGAAAAGCGCAGAAATAGGAGGAGAGTTGTTTTTAAATGAAAGAAAATGTAAGGTTATAATGAGCTGACGTGAATTTCAGATTTACCTTTATCAGTAAAATTAAATGTGTAGCATTGAACGTTTCCTTTTTAATCAGTATAAGGAAAAATTTAAGTCACGTTTCCCGTAAGAACACAATAGTTTGACTGCCATAAATCAGACCATAATTTAAAAAACTTGTATTGTAAATTATCTGTTTCTAAGTTAATAAGCCTATTGGAATAAAAGATCTGTTTTTCATAAAAATTTCTCATATCTGAAGCAAAACATCTGACTGCTCACCTGTGCAGGGACATACAAACCACAGTAGGCAGTAACTGATGTAACATAATCAAATAGAGAAGAAACAGTTATTGAAATAGAGAAAATTCTATGTAATATGAAATATTTGTGTTGCACTGCTTTCACATTCATGCTATTGAAAAGCCTGAACAGTCACTGTATACATCCAGATTATGGCACATGAAATGACAGAAGGGAAAGTCAGTTACAAAAACTTTAAAAGCGATGGCTGTGATGGACAGGGAGTATTTTGAGATTCTTCAGTCAGTTCAAGTCAGGACAGCTCCTCAAGTCTAGAAGCGTAGTATCAATACAGTTTACCAGAGCAGCTGTACCATCATCACAGTTCATACAATCCATGAACCTTAGCAAGGATTGTTTTGCAGAACAAAGGATTCAAAACAGAATATACTTTTGCTTAACATACCATCATATGTTTCAAATTTAAGTTAGTTAGTTTTCAGTGACATCACCAACAAAAGAACACATTTATTAACAGTACTGAGGCATCTTTCTTTATGACATGAAAGGTGTTGATGGTTTCTCTGAACATTAGGCAGTTATACCTGGAAGCGGTCCTGTGAGATACTATCATTATGTCTCTACACAAGGAGAGACAGTAACATAGCCTGAAGTTCAAGTCTTTTCTGCAAGTTCTCTGGGAGAGCTAAGAATAATAAATCAACATAAGATTTTTTTCTCTCGGTGACTGGCTATTTAAAGAAAAATCTGTGTTATGTGTGGGTAAAACAAACCAGGTTCTTTCTTGGAATATGGATTTAGTTTTCCACTTAATTTAAATTCTGGTCGGTTTTTAAATTCCTGTTTATTTTAAATCTAAATAAAGAGCTGCTCCTAGAAAATATCACACAAAGTCTATTAATCTCCTCCAAGTCTTTACAGTTCATAACTAAGGAATGAATAGCTAAACCATACAATTATTTGAATTTCATTATATAGGAAAAGACGAAAAATGGAAGAATGAGTTACTGGAAAACCAAAGAATTAAAAAAAAAATCAGACTATGTTAAATTAAAAGTAAAAGACATCAAACTGAAATGAAAATGATCAATGATGATTAGGAAAACTATCATATGAGAATCTTAATAAGATATGAAACTGAAAAAAAATTATAAAAAACTAGAGGAAAATGGCTGAAATTAAATAATAGAAAGCAATGTAATGAGAGATAAACCTGCTACACTTCCAAAAGGTGCAGATGGTAACTAAAGAACTAACTAGTTATTTTAAGTATCAGAGAATAGGCACTGGAACTATTTAGGGTGTGAAGAGACTGTACTGATGTGAAAATAAATCTGGGGAAAATATTTCTGAAAATTTTAAAGCAAGTTATTTTGTGACTATGGTTAAAAAAAAAAAAACTTGTCCTGATTTCAAAGTGTAAAGAGAGCAGTTGCTTGCAAGGATACACAACTGGAAATCCCACACAACTCAAAATGAATCATAAAAATTAAACATTTTTGTGAGCAGAGAGGGGATTTGTTTAGAGAAAGTCATGTATTCTAGTAGGTCCCCTCCTCTCTCACACACTTAGCAGCACACTGGAAGGTGGAAAATGTAGTTATGTGACAGCTCTGAGCTGTTGAGCTCTGCAGCCCAGGCAATCACTTAGTTAATGCTGTCCTATGCCAAGCATTTCTAAAGAACAATTTAATAAGCAGCATATCCACAAGAAGAAATATGGTGTCTCATAAACCTCCAGCCTCCAATGGGCCAAGAGCAAGGGACCAAATCCAGATTCCACATGTGGACTTTTCTATGGCAGAGTCTCTGTCTAGTGCACAATTAGGACTGTAGCTCTCCTCTAAGTGATTTGATCCTTCTTCTTTCCGATTGTCTCTGATTATTTTGTCATCTTTTGCTAATGCAAGTTTAATCTTATTTTGGTGATTTTGATTAGTGGATGGAAAAAGAATGAACCAGAAGCTTCACACTCTCTTGCAAATCAGGAAAAATCTCGGATTATTCCCATATATTCTAAAGATATTTTATGTTATTTTGAAAGAGTTATCCTTTCTGTACTGCAGTTTGACACAATATCTCTCTCATTTCTGCAGAGAAAGAATGATTATGATGCTGTGATGACGAGAAGCTGATGTACACTGAAGATCAATGCTAATCCGAAAGTCTTTGAACACGAATTTTTAACCTTCAGGGGCTTCCCCGTGTGGAAGTCGTGAAGAACTGAAATAATAGATTATTTCATTTAAGCGACATATTTCAGGCATGTGTTAACCCCATGAAACAAATTATTTGGTGGAGAGACTATTTTTAAATGCTCTGTTTTACATGTTTTGTCTGTTGTGGTTTTGTTATTATTTTTCCAGCTACCCAATTCATGATCTGTAGAAACAGCAAATAATCCAACAGAAACCATGGCCCAGGCCATTGACAACATAGAAGCAAACTTTTCCAGATAATAAGCGTTATCAAAAGCTAAAGAAATGGGATAGAAGGAAGAAGTGGACATAAACAGATGTTTCATTTCTGCATGCAACAAGTAACAGGAATATAATTATTAAGTATTTGTCTGAAAACGTGCAGTGCTGAAAAAGAGAACCAAGGACTATAATACATTTTTTTTCTGACTTTTACAACATGGTTTTAAGTTTTAATCTCCTAAAAAAAGATACACAACTTTATTAAAATATCATATTAATCATAAACTAACTGACAAAATGCACTCCTGAATTGCATGTATCACTCTTTACCCTTACCAATGGTTCCTGCCCTCATGACAAAATGTATTGTCACTTGAATTGTGGCAAACCACAGCATTTACCAAAATGTGATGTAGATTCAGTCAATTAAATTTTTCAGGTTAAATAACAATCTGGAAAACCTGAGAAGGTATTTTCTAACCTGCATAAATCAACTTGCAGGAGTGTTGGCACAACCAAAACTGTGGCACAGGGTCAGGAACAAGTGCCTAGGAACAGAAACCTCTAAAACTGGCTGTCTGGCTTAACAGAATAACGAACCACATCAGAGCGCGCAGCTAGAAAGGCTGTACTAGACAGAGATGCAGAAAAAAGCACTATGATACTCATGCTCTAATACAATCTGTAAGTGGGTCTAAAATGCCAGAATAACTCACTCAACTGAAATAAAAGAAAAAGAATCTGGCACATCACAGAAATACTGGGGAAGGTAGAAAAAATGTCTTCTTTTATAATGTCACCTGTGAATGTCTAGTATAGCTCTTAAAAATCCCTTTGTTATGCATAGAAGTGACTAAAGAAAGAATGCTCCTCAATTTTTAGAATTTATTTGCCTTGAACATCACTCAGAGAGCAGAGATAATAGATTTCTCCCCTCCCCTTTTTATTGCGTGAATGGATATGTGCAAATTCATATTTATAGAAAAAAAATAATGCAGTATGGAAAGAAAAAACCCCTAGCTATACATGTGTGGTAGATAAAGCAATGTGTGAACTGAAGTTACACTGACAAAATTAACTCAGCTCTTCAGAAAGGATGATTTGTTCATTTGCTATGTCTGGTTTGATTAGTCTGCTCCTTCACAATCTCTTAAAATATAAATATATAATAAAGAGTTCTTCATGTACACATAAGAGAAAATATGGCTCCTTTGAGCTTTAGCAACTTGGAAAGGTGTGAAAGGTTTCTTTACTGGCTCTCAAACTTTTGACAACCTTTGGCCAATTAAAGCATCCTGGCTACTCATCCCTGTCATTTTATTATCTCTCCTGTTGTCCTGGCATAAGCGTTTAGTCATCCACACCCAGAACCGAAGTAGGGAACTGATCTCACTGACAAGTAACCCAGCACCCAGCAGAGAAAATAATGGTTTTGAGTTGGTTGAGCTTCACAACTGCCCCAGCACACTGAAAGGAAAGGGGAGAAATTAGCAGTGGGAAGTACAGACTATTTAAACCAGCACTGCTGATGAAAAGTATGTACATTCCAGAGCAGCCTCAGTCATCTTGAATGTTGGTTTAATGTTAATCAATACCAAAGTGGATGTGGATTACTTTGTCTAATTTTTTTTTCAGTAGATGGCTTGATTCCACTGTGCATCTTTCAACACTTTTTTTCAGGTTGTGGACAGTGGTGAACCTTGTAATTTTCACGTTATGGCATTTGTCATAGGATTATACAGGCCTTCAATTAATAGTTGGGAAGTTAATGCTTTAGCAGGCAAACTATTTAAATGTCTGCATGGTTCAAACACAACTGAGTTGTTTTTTTTTCTGTGAAGCTGCTCAGTAAACAGAGAAACTAAAAGGAAAATATTCAACAGTCACTGGAAACCTGCGTGTTCCTTTGATGACTTGGGGAACTGATAACTGTACTAGAAGCAAATCTGAGAATGCCTCAGGATGCAGAAAGTAGGTTAATATACAGACCAGCTGAGCCAAGGAAGTGAACTATATAATTCTTGGGGAAAAAAAAAAAAGACCTAACAAGAATATATAGTGTCTGGATTTGACCAAAGGTAACTAAGAGCTCACATTTTTATGACATTAAATGCCTTGACCCAGAGTTATTACATTTTTTTAATCTTTTCCTTTTAAAGCTCAAAGGCAAGATGCAATAAATCTTGCAGATTTTTTTCTCCACAAAACAGAATGTATGTGTAGTGTGCATGCCTGAACCAAGAAGCATAGTTTCACTAATGAAGGTTAGCGAGTAAGGCTGCGTATTAACTACTAAATAATGAGACCCATTCTATTTCATTGAGCCCTTATCTTTAAAAAATCTGCATAAAAGGAGCTTAAGTATTCTGCTGCTAATTTTATTCTCTTTATGCATGTTTATAGAAAATAATAATGTGCTTTATAAAATTTTTTAACAGACATTATTATAAAACACACCTACATGGCAACTTTCTACTCTATATAAAGTTAAAATGAATATTGTCATTTTATACCGTATTGCTGATCTAACTAGGATTAGCTGTGATGGTGCTGAATGCTATAGAAACCTCAGGTTATACAGATATTCAGAGACTGAAGTGGGCTTTACCACATGATCCTCCAGGGCATGAATAAGAACAGCTATGCTAGGCTTCTGCTCTAAAGTGTCCCTTGGAGAAGTTCATTTCTCTTCACTGCCCATGGTGAGAAGCTAGGGAGATTTAGCCTAAGCTATAATTAGCCAGTGTGTATTCACCCTGAGTACCAATGAGGAGACTTCCATCAACTTCAGTGGGACCCGAGTCAAATTTCTAGTCCATTCTCTTCTAATATAGTGTAATTCAGGAAACTATTTCACATTAAGAATTCTGTTATACTGTTTGCTTGGTAGAAAGAGAGGTTCATAGCCTCAATTAATAATTCCCATTTAAAATTTAGTTTTTAATACTAAATATGTAAATCTGCTACCCATAAATAATTCTAAAATGTTAATAAAATAATGTAATTCCCAAAATAAAAGAGAGACATAAAATATGTTTGTATACGGTTTTGGAGGCTGAAATCTGTTTGAATACCCACAGTATCTGTATATAAAAGTTTATTATTTCAAACAACCTGTAAAAATAGATAATCAGCCACAATATAGTATTGAAACTAATGGAAAAATATTCAAGTTATATTCTTTTTAAAACTAAAGTAACTTTCTTGTTACACCTGAAACATCAGACAAGAAAATCAATGCACAGAAGTAGATTAAAGAATAGTCATATAAAGCAAAACAATTCAGTGGAACCATCTAAAATCTGAAAAGGAAGTATTAAGAATCTTGGGAAACCAAGTGAGATGAGAAATCAATAGTGAACACAGACTGTCAAACATAGAGCCCATGTGTAGCAAAACACCCAAGCTGAATTCTGAGATAAAGCTTTTTACTTAGACACACTGTGAGACTCAAATAGGAGGCAGCAAGCTCATCCTAGCAAGGATTGAAGTCACAATTCCACAGACATTCCTCTTAGCTCAGCAGCATCTCCTCCCATGTACCCTTCTCTCCATGTTTCCCCTATGTTGCTATCATGCAACTACTTATGAAGCCACGTAAACTGCAGCAGTGAACTCGTCCAACCTAAAAATAAGCCTACAGAAAATAACGACACAGAACAGGAATGAACTATTGACAATGTGGCAGGAACAGCCTGACCTGGCACTCTTACTGAGAGAAACAGATGAAAAAACGTGGCCTAAATGAGATAGTAATTGTTTAATGTGCTATTCAGATATAAGTGCTCAGTCCTCAATGAACAGTTACTACACAAAGCAAACAGAAAAAGCCATTTAGTTGTGTTTCCTTGGAAGAGATCTCATTTAGCAGTCTACAAACGTGGTGTATACTTACACCTCTTGTTCTAAAAGAGGAAATATTGGTTTTGTGCCAATGCTGTATGCTTCCTACTTTTTTCAACAGGGAACTAATGCCAATTTTTACATTGGCCTTCCAGGTCTGTAATAAGCTGGTCTGGCACAAAGCGGATATTTGAAATGGATGAGTACTTTCTCCTGAGCTAAATCTGAATGTTAATGGGAACAAAACAGGTTCATTTTGATTGCTAAACCACACACCTATTAGTTCTTCAACCCTGAGGGAAAAAACAGGGTGAAAATACAATGAAAATTATTCAGCCTTGGCGTCTGATCCTCAGAACCTGTAGAAACTAGTCTTTTAGCCTCCCTTGGGGCAACAAAACTCTGAAGAGTAAGCACAAGTCAAAAAAGACAATCAATAAACAACATAGGTCCTCTAGACAGACACCACAAAAGTTTGTGCTTATCTCAAGCAGGTTTCTAATTCATAAAGGTAGAGCACAAAATTACCTGTCACTGAACCTTCCTTCCCCAGGATGCTCAAGTATTTTACCTTTACCCAAAATGAGTATTCCTCTTGTTTTCTACTTCTCAGGGAATGGGGGAGAAAAACAAATGAGATACATTTTTGCTACATTTGTTTCCTTATCCATTTCTAAAGACTTTCTTCTAAAATTGTATATGTCTGCACACTAAACACAGAAAACTGTGGGGCCTCCTGTAAGCAGCAGTCAACAACTGCAACACTTCATACTGCGAAATGTTTGGGGATTTGCCAACAAAATGCCTATGTAACAACAAATGGTGTCACCAAGGTTAATAAAAACAATCCTGATATCTTAGTGGGTAGGAAAACTGAAAAATATTTTAAGTTTTGTGAAAATACTGCTAATATAGATGAAAACAGGAAAAGTATAAGAGATAATTCAGATAACTAAGCTACAGAAATTGTATGGGAAAAAGAGAGGAGTGATAAAGAACACATTTATGAATTTGACTCTCATTCTGTCACATATGTTATTATATCTGAAATATATTTGTCAAGTGTCCCTGTTTTTTTAAGAAGAACATTACATAAGAACTAAGAAAAAAGGAAAAATTCTTAAAACAATTTTAAAAGGCCTAATATTTACCTGCAGCTGGGTCTGGGACAGTTCATTCGCTCAGGAGAGTGCCCTGCTCTTCACACCTGAAATCATGACAATGAAGATATAACTGTCAAAGAACCTACTCCTCTCTTAAGACAGCATTTCATGGACATTCCTCCAGTCCTGAAAACCATTTTGAAAAAAAAAGTGATGGCTGAGATGCCACAAGCTATACTAAACTGGTCATCTGTTGGTACAAGGTACTACCCAGATGTGCCATTACTGGGTATCTTACATTGCAATGGTAACTGAAACTCCCAATACTGAAGAGATTTTCTTTTTTCCAGCCATCATTTCTTTAAGTGTTATCACATACTTATTTGAGTTTAGAGTAGATACTTCCTACAATCACCATATGCAGTCCTGAATTATGAGAGTGTGTTTCCATAAAACTAAATCACCAGTAAAGAGAATGACTTTTAAACCTGACCAGGCAGTATATTCAGGCATAATAGAAAATAACAAACAAACAAACAGAAAAAATCATTCAATTGACAGCAGCTTATGAGGTTCTAGTTGCTGTCTTGGAAGACTGAGGATGAGACTATGAACCTTACGTTTTATAGCTTTTAAGATTTTGTTACCCTTTATGTAAAGGACAAGACAACAAAGACCTACCTGCTCATACTTAGCCTGAAGCACTACCACTGCCAAGCAAGTACTACCCAAAGCAGAGGTTTATGCAGCAGAGTTGTATGCCAGGAAGAAGACCAAGAACACCTTATATATCAAGTGCTCTGCAAGTACGTGCTACATGTTTATTTTCCCAGGAACACATATTTAGTAACTACAGCATAACAGTACGTAATGATGGCTGGCCCCTTGTCACCATTGGTGTTGTGAAGGCAGAGAGCTGTCTGCCAGCAAAGAAATTCTCATACCACAGGGATTCTCTAATGCTAGAACGCAGTTGCTTTGCCAGCTCATGCAGCTAAACACAACAGCTAAACACAAGTAAAACCTAGTAATGTACAAGAAGATCTTAGTTAAGTGTGTTGAAACAAGCACTGGCTCTGTATCATTGCTAGCATATAGGCTTTGCTTACAGAAAAGGAAAGACAGGAGAAAACTGTGGCAGTAAGACCTCAGGTACAAGGGGGTTGGAGGTCCATTGTCCTCTACCAGACTTAGGTCAGAAGCTGCCTGTTTCCACCATTCTGAAATGGTGGAACCTTAGGGTGTCCTCCAGCATTACGCTTTGGCAGCCAAAAAGCTGCCCTTTGAGATGACTGTCATCAAGTTAGTTAACTGACTTGATAAACAATTAGAGTGAAAATAGTAAGTATTGTTGATCGGTGTATTAATTATCAAGGGGAAAAAAGGTCGGAAAAAAGATGTTTTTCAGGAGTTACTGTAAACTGGTTTGTGAGGTGTGAAGAACACAAGCTGTAGCTGCTGTTTGTATGATCATCCAGTTTTTAAGTTATTCAAAGGCAGTAGGGTGCATGTCTGTAGTCACAGACAAGATACATCTTTGCATTATATTTGGAAGGCTTGGGGTAGGACTAGAGAGATTACCAAAGGAAATTGCAACTGCAACAACTCATTGGAGATAACTATAATCCCTCATAAACCAGCCTGTGCTCTGAGCACACAGGATGAAAATCTCGCCTATCTCCCAGGAAGCAGGCTCACCCATCTGCAGGTTCCTCCGTTGCAGTACAGCTATTCCCCTTGTAACACAGGGATGGAAATTCTTCCTTTCACTGGGGTGACAGCTGAAGTTAGTAGCAGGTTTTTCTCACCATGTTTGTGTAACTGAGCTGACCTAATCTTGTCCCCAACAAACTTTCAGGAGTCTGTATAGATATTTCATGTATGAATTTAATAAACGTGTTTCCATCAAATACAAGCCATCCAAGAGAGGAACAGCTTGTATAAAGCTATGCACATATCTGCCGTCATCACAGACCACTCGGGCTTTGCTCTCATGGTTACCATGATATCATCGCAATCCCTCAGAGTCCGTACTGCCTTCTCTCTCGCCATGAATGTCAATTATTAATGCCTGTTCATCCTAACACATCATCTAGAAATGATGTTTTTCCCTGTATATTTTTAAAAAAAATCATCTCTCAATTTCTAATACAAAAGTGCTTGTAGGAGAAAAAAAAAAAAAGTGTTTGCAGATGTCCAAAAGAAAGTATTTGCCTCTCCTGGATTAACTGGCCTGCTAATTACCCACAGCAAGTGGAGTGAGCATTTAGCACTGGAAGAGAGATAAGCAAGGCAGGTGGGAAGTGTTTATACAGGCTAGGCAACAATGCTCCTGGTGCCAAAACAAACAGGTGCAGATTTTATTGATGCAACAAACAGGGAAACAAAACCAAACAAAGAGAGGGTTGATGGGGTATATTTCTGTACCACAAAAACAGTACCTACAAAGTAAAACAAAAGATGTTCTGTTTCCTGGTGGAGACACTTTCACAGTTAGGACTTCTCCTCTCTCCTAAATTCCAGCATACAGGATTACACCTGGGGGATTTTAAGAAAGCTGTCACACAGCAGGTGTTCCAGTATACCTGAAGGAAATTATTTGGGGTATTTAGATCCCCATTTTTTCTTGGTGGTCTGACCTCAGCAGCCTGAGCCGGGCGCTAGTAGCACAGCCAGTGGAAAAGCTACCTTAGCAGCATCTTCCCACTCTGAATTATTAGGGGTTAGTAAGCATCCCTCCATTGGATCCAGAACCACAGATCAGACTAAAACAGTAATGTAAATGCAACCTGGAAACTTTTTTCTGTGAAGTGAATCCTTTCAGCTGTCCCCACATAGCCAATATGGTTCCACATGGGAGAGCAATGTTAGGATGTGCAAAGGAAAACTAAACCAGAAAATGCACACCAGCTTCTGGGTGTGTTCTGTCTACAACACCAGCATAGAGTTTACCTGGAGAACCCAGCCCACTCCTGAAAGGGTACAGCATGAACTCTGGGCCCTCATCACAAACTGTTTTACACAATAAACTCATTTTATTAACTAATAACTCCTACTGACTCCGCTGAGAAACTGTAGCCTACATTTTTACCATCTATTTTGGACCAAATTAATTTCATCACCTTTTCACTGCTTTCGAACACCTAAGATTCCTGCTAAACTGCTTGTTCCTTTTAGGTCAATGTAAAATATTTGTTTGTTAAGCTTATTTTAAAAACAAAACACAGCTAAGAGTAACAAAAGCTATGAGAGTTCTGTGTCAAACCATACCAAACAGGAGATGCAACAAACTCTGCTTTAAGGCTATGCAGAGACCTTAGCTGGTTTCTAAAAATAGGCATTTGATATGTCCCATCAGAGCAACCTGAAATTGTCTGTGACGGTAACTATGAAATCATTGAGCAACATTCCACGTTCAAACCTCATGCATGTTTTAAAAAGTCTCGTAAACTTAAAGAAAGAAATATTTCAGCAATTCTTCTGGCTGAACGTCTGGGGTGGGTGGAGAGGGACAGCTGTTTCACACTTGAATAATGATGAGATGTGACAGAGGTATCAGTTCTGGGCAGCTGGGGTTACATTATTTCAGTGTATGTTACTGTCCAGTTGCATTTCCTGGGCAAAGACAGACAATGAGATTATCCCAGGCATCCAGCCTCAGAGCTGAAGCTCTCACACTGATGAGACTAGAATAAATTAATAATTAATAGAGACAGATGAAGCAGTATCTTCCCATATAGCCATTACCATGATGATTATTACCCACAGCATATCTACTAGGCACTTCATTTCACTAGTCTGGGGTATGGAGGGGCCCAGACTGAGGAAACAGGGGCAGCCTGCTTATGCTACTGTGTGGCTTTGGGTATCCACTCAGTAACAGACCCTATGTGGTGCTTGGCTATAGAGAACGTTAATGTATACCAAGATGGAATAAACAGCTTCCATTTACGCTTACTTGGGGAGGTACACACCAATTACTTTTGCATAACAGTCACTTTTGAAAACAGACAAAGCTCCCTTATTGTATCTCTGTATCTCAAACACGCATGGCTGTGGATGTAACGTAGGGTAGCTGGTGCAGTGTACTTTGACTCCTTAGCTTCCTGTGCACTAACTTCTGCAATTAATCCTTGAACTCATTACCTGACCTGAACTGCGATGTACTTTCTGTTTCTGATCTCCCTGCTGTCCAGAAATGCAATCTTCCCACCCCTAGAGAAGGGAAGACAGGAAAGAGAAAAGAATAAAAACTAATGCTTCATTAAGCAACATCAGGTTGTACAAGGAGTTCCTGCAGTATTGCGGCATCTGGCTATGGAACACCGCGGTACAACACAGCTGCTACCCCTTTCCAGGACATTCACATGATGGGCAGCAGTGGTCGTAGGTCCTAGGTCCCCCTTCTACCCCCTCCTGTGTAGCTTCTTATAAAACTTTTTTTCTCCTGGCTACACTGTCTATAGTGAAGGAGAACAATGCATTCTACAGGAAAACTAATATACTCAGTGTAGCAGGCAATTGCTACAGAGTCACCGTCTTTTATTTGAAATACTGAGTGTTGCGTAGGACCAACTCTGAAACACTTGATCGTATCAGCTATCCATAAAGTCAAAGTTATGTTTAGACTTTTGGCTCTCAGGAAAGTGTCTTAGAATCCTCAGTGTTTTCATATACTTGTAGTTGTTCTTTTTAATCTTTATAGTTTCCTTATTGTTGTCATTTTTGCTAGAAATATCTGCAAATTTGTCAAAGGTTATTTACTAGTTTTTTAAACATATGTGCTGGTCTGAGAAGTAACCGATAACTGGTTCATTTGGTGATCTTAGTGACACTATTTTTAAGAGCCTTTATATGTGAGGTTACTGCATTTTCTTTTAAGAAGTCCTGTTTGAATCCCGGTTTTATCCACTATACTCTGTCATCTTTGGGCATTTTCTAAAATACATGAATAAAATTATAATTTTCTTCCCCCTTTTCTTTACAACTGTAGCCTGTAAACTAAGTATTTTTTTCAAAAGTATTCCCAGATTCTTTTTCCTGTTTCTGTCTCAGTAATCCATTTTAGTGATTAGTACATGACATCTTTTAGTGTACTAATCTATGTGGCCTCACTCTATTCAAACTATTTACCATAATTGTTCATTTCATACATTTCTTCAGCAACCATCTAAAAATGAAAATGAAAAATCCATATTTCAGAGCATGCTGTCAACATGTATCAGTAGACTTGCAAGTATTAGTTTCTCAGCTACTAAGTAAAACAAGAAGAAACTGGTACATTAGAAAATCAGAAGATCTATGTATGATTTACTTCATTCGTACCAGCTAGCTCCTTTTTTTAATCCATAGTGCTTAGAAAATGCTTAATTAAGATGCTTTAAATTTCTTTATGCAAAACAGAAAACTTGTAGCTCTGTGAATATTCCTTCAGATTCGTGTCTGCATAATTAATGATAAAGAAGGAATTCCTTTGTCCTGTGACAACTAGTGACTATGACAATGGTAATTGTTTCAAGAACAGACAATTAGCATACAGGTATTTATTCAGTGCAGACTAACTAAAGAATTAACAGACACACAAGCATGTGGAATAATAATTTGTAATTTCTTAGGAAATATTTTGCTGAAGCTAACCTACAGAAAGTTTGAGGAGATCTGAACTAATATTAAAAATGGACGGCATGACTCATTTGTTAAACTGTCAGGAAGAATCAAGTTGATCTTTCTTTTCTTGTGAAGTAACTCAAAGTACTCTACCTGTATGATGAGTCAAAGTTCTTCCCTATACTTCAATTACCTGCCTGAAAGAGCTGTGACATTTAGCTCAAGCTCTAGATGAAGGCATTGTAACTCTTTGCAACTTCTCCTTTGACACCCCTGAAGAACCTTTTCAACTTGTCTATTGTGTCTATAAAATCTTACCGGAGTACCTGCAATAATAGACTAAAAGTCAAATTCATGGGTTGTGCATGCTGTCTTACCGCAGAAGCACACAAGGACGTGGTTGAACACTTCACCAGGAACCTGCTTGAAAGTCCTTTTCCAAGGCCAAGTATCAGAACACCCTCAGGAAACTGTATGTGAAATGGGAATGACAAGTCTTGGAGACTGCTGCCATGTAGACACAAGCAGGTCTGAAACAGATGGTTCATCATACCTCATTCTACAGTCCATACAAGGATGCCCCCCGCCACCTTCACATGTCAGCAATATCTATCTCCCTGTAAGTTCTTCAGAACTCTCTGGGGCCTCTCTCCTGTGGTTTGGCCATACTATAGAAACGCAAACTACCTGCAAAGAAAATGCCCATCTTTTCCACAGACGCTTATGTATTAAAAAATGTCGTATGCTTTTCACGAGATGCCCTAGGGAATATAGTGCCTGTCTGATCTAAGAGAGACAGAGAGAGAGGAATAGTCTGTGGGGGAAGATAACTCTGTGAAAAGGCACTTTCTCCCTTGTTGAGCAGGCTATGTTCACATGATGTAAAATACAGCTCTTCAGTCATGGGAAACATGGTTGCTGGACCACATACAAGGTAATCGTAGTTACCAAACACAGTGCAGCTGGAGACACACTTTTATCCATGTTAGCAGGTGGACAGAAACTGCCAGTTTGTTGTCCTAAAACATTGTGCAAGTAGCCAGAGTGACTGACCTAATTATCAGGCTAACACTGATGGATCAAAAAGTTGTGGCATCCATTGAAACTGTGTGTTGGCAGGCAGGGTGGATAAAACTAAGATGCTATGGAGGCAACTCAGTAGCATGTAAATTATGTAAGGATAGTCCTAGCTGGATTGCCATCATGGGAACAAGTTTTGGGAATGCTAGCAAGGAGAAACAGCAAAACTGTCCTCTGCTGTGCCTGTTACGGGAATGAAATTTTGCGTTTCTCATCTAAAGTTTTCAAAACTAACTACATAAGAAGTATTACTGCCTTTAGGGAGATATCTTTTCACATTGTCCCGTACTTTACTGTGTGTCTTTGTCAGATCAAGGGTTCTGTAAACATGGTCACTTGTGATCAATATGTGGCTTCAGGCACTTACAGATCTGTTTTTTCTGTTTCATACTTTCCAAATCCAATCAGTGCTAAGGATTGTGTAATGGCAATATCATAGCTCTTTTTTTTTTCCTTTGTTTTAATTAAAGCTTATGGCTACCTTCCTAGAAAAAAGCAAATTACTTTTGTTTTGGATCTCAGTTAGGTATCACTGGCTGTAATTGAAAGCTCAGCACTTTAAATAATAAGGTTTTTATTCAGGTGTCTAAAGATCAATATAGGATCACAGATTCAGGCAGGTGTTTGACATGTATTTCCTGTTAGCATAGAATGAAAACATTTTGAAATGAGACTTTATTTTACATCTGGTGTAGAATGAAGCAAATTAATAAGATGTAGCCAAGATGATAATAAGTAGCCTAGCCTATCTCCTATTTTCACAGCTTTTACCATATTGCCTCATTTGTAGCTTCTCATAATCATCTGTGTCTTTTCTTAGAGAAAATATTCAGAATCATTTTAAAAAGTCTTTTCTGTCTGCTGATCTTGTACTCAATGACAATTTAATCCTAACCAAAGCTCTCAGTCAGTGCTATAATTATTATTAGTAGTATATAATAATAGTATAAATCTTCTAAGAATTCCATTCTCAGTACTAACATTGACTTTCTGCATACAAATTTCCAATCTCTTGACACATTTTTTCATTCCCTATTCTTTGATCTAGTCTATTTAGATAGTGAACCCTTTCATTCTACATTTCTGTAATATCTAGGAGTTGGTGCTTTAGATATTTTCCTAAAATAATCTAGCTACAATGTTTTAGGAGGTTGTTCTTCTGTAGCTCAAGAATGATGCTTCTAACTGCTGCCAGTACTCTTCAGTATTTAGATAAAGTAACATTTATACTATTGTATATCAAAATAGCAATAGTGACTAGCGATATAGGTATTAAAAAACCCCACTAAATAAAAAGACACTGTATACTCAATGCCTATGGCTCTATTTATAGGAGTGAGGATTTCTCTGCAATCTTGTGGTGATAAATGACTCATCCTAGCTATACTACAACATCCATGAAATTTTCCTAAAATTATATTGCATAATTAGCAAACAGCATTAGGAAATTCACTGCAGTTTATAAAATATTTAAAATAATTATATATGATTATGTCATTAGTTCCTAAAGCACAGAGCAAAATGCTAAAGTTACTGTATGAGTCACTCAAACACGAAGTCTCAATTTGCAGTGTCAATTGATTGCTGCTCACTGATTACAAGTTTTTATTAAATTTGATTAATATAATTGCTGTTAGTTTGGTGTCAAGTGATACAACAGGTGTGTTTTTCACTTCTTAATTAACTTCTGGGTCAATTTAGACATCACCTTATTAGTTTAATAAGACACCAAAATGTCCACAGCTCACCAGCTCTGGGATCTTCCAGGGTACCCAGGCAGCCTCTCAAAGGAGCATTGGGCTGCGTGCAGTTTGGCTTCCTGGACTGATTATGAAAGGCTTAGCTTTTGAAGTAAGTGATCATCATCCCTTGAATGAAGTGCGTTGGTTTTAGAGAGTGTTTTCTGGAAGATGCTCACCCTGCTAATTAACTGAAAATATTATCCTGAGCAGAACCCTTGGCTACTGCAACTAGACTCCAACCTGCACCCTAGCTAGCTAGCTAGTTTCCTTACATTTAATTTGAGCATCTCTGCATTAAAATTCTGTTTCCCTGTGCATTGACCTTACGCTGCTCACATGTTCCTGTCCTATCAGAAGGATGAATCAGAGATTGACTCTAGAAGTCCAGTGATAAAGCACTCACCTAGAATAAGAAGACATAAAAAAGTAAAATCAGGCTTACTATCGACGGTCTTGTACATAGTTTCAGTATTAAATTTGGAGAGGTGAGCAAAACTAGGTCTAGTCTAAGTTCAGAACAGCAACTTCCACAACTTTAGGGTAACTAACATGGGATATAAGTTTTGTTTTCAGAGCCTTGAAGAGTAGGCCATAATAAAGCCAGAAGAACACACAGATTCCCCCAAACTCTTTCCTGCAAAATATCAGCCAGGCAAATTCATTGATGTTACAAAGAATGGAGAGATCTGTGAGTGAAAAAAGATACTTTTATAGGGAGTTCAAGGCAAAATATCGGACGCTTCAAAAAAGATTCAAACCTGGAAGTTTTACGGTGTTCCCTGGCCACTGCACCAAGCCTTTTCACATAGAAGTCAAATATGTTCCACATTATTCTTCCTACCTACTGTGTAACAGTTGAGTGAGACTGTGAACATGACCCTAAGGGCTGGTGAGTAGGATGTGGAAAAAAAAAAAAAAGTTGTTTTGGAAAAAAAAATCCCCAATATACATATGAGAAAGACCTCATTGTTTACTAACTCATAGAGCAGGACCATCTATTTTCACTGTCCTTTGGTACAAAGTTACTGAGAAGCAAGGGAGGCAGCTACTGTCGGATAAAAGTAATCTGAAGAAGAAAACTGTCGAGAACTTCATGGCAGCATTATACATTTTGGACAATTCATAAAGGCTTCACAATGGGACAGCTCGTCTTTACAACAAAACAGACATGTCTTCCTGTTAGAAATATTGAGAGAAAAGTTCAATTTTTTTTGGAGCATTTTAGAATCTCTCTCAGATATTTGCATTCCCCCAGTCCATGTCAGGTAAGAGGAGGGTATGGGGGCAGAAGAGTATCCACTGGTTGGAAGGTGGGTAGGAGAGAGTGAAAGCGAAAAATACCAATTACAATGCTATTGCTCCTCAGGCATGACTGTACTGGAGTGCTACCCACTCACCAACTGCCTGTATCTGTGGGTTGTCTCTAGTTTAGCTTTACTATCGTTAAGGAAATGTTGCATTATTTGTCGTTCAGATAAACTGCGTGAATTTAGGTACTGTACTGGTTCTCCTTGTTATTTTAAAAGTGTTGCTTTTAAAGCTTTTTGTTTTCTTGGCAGACAAGTACAGCTTGTTTGACTGATGAGTACAAGACAGATTTGTCAGTATAGACCCATTTGGTTTGTTATTTTTGTGTCTAAGTAGCTGTGTAGGTAATTTCAACATGGATAATATGCTGTCTTACAAAGCGTGTTATGCCAAAATGAATCCAGAACTTCCCCCTCCAATTATGTTAGTAGGACTTGGGCATCCATGAGTTATTTAAAATGGAATGAGCTCAGCTTAAATCCAAGAACTTTAAATTCTTTGTTAAAGAATCCAGGGAAAACAGTGAGAGCCAAAGGGTCACTCTTAGGCAACTGAGCTAGATTCTGAACAAAGAAACACAGGAGTTTCTCTGACATGGTGGAGCACCAGAGCACAAGAATAGGATAGGCAGGATTAAAGAACATTAATTTTTCAAATCTTGTCTTGGCCACAGAAATAGAAAACAGAGGCTGTTTAAGATCTGTAGTATACAGTTCACAAGAACTTGCTTGATATTGATATAGCATTAAACACACACAGTATGACATGTTAAGCGTGGTATATTACATATTTCAAAGTTCCCAGCCTTCCCAGGTACAGTTCATGTGATCAAATATGTTTTCATACCAGTGCATATCTGAATTTGTTAGCGGTACGTCCAGAAATTTCATGTAGCTCAGTAGTTAACTAATACTTTTTTAATTTGGGGTGTTTTGTTTGGCTTTTTACAAATAAACAAACATCTTTCAATAAAAATAAGACTGAATGCTATTCAGACTGTTGAGATCATATTGACATGGACAACAGCAGCCATACATGCTAAGTGCTATCAGCCTCTATCAAACTTCCTACCCCTTCTTCGCCTTCATCGTGGTTTCTTTTCTCTTATCCTTCCAGTCTCCTAGTTGTTGATACCCAATTTTGCAAAAAACCTCAATAAAGCTAATATACTGTGTAAAAAAAAGACGAGGGAGGTAAAAGTTTACACAAGACAGAGAGAGAGACAATGTGTCTGAAACTGTTAAGGAAAAGTGGAAAAAACCATTCCAATATAACACACTGTATTTCCAAAATCTGCCTTTACAATCTTGAATGCTTATCTTTCTGATTTCAGTCCTTTCTGGATCTTCTTATCTTACTTTTTTAATTTAATTCCCTTTCCCATGTTTGCCCATGCAAGCTGCTTGTGCAAAGGGAATGATAAATAACCAGACACATGTCCTCTGACATTTTACTGCATGAGAAGTTAAAATTAGTGGAGAATTAGGAAACACCTACAGAGATATTTCTCCTTCCTATAGAGACAGATGGAATACAGGCAGATTTTCAGCCCTGAGGATAGGGGAGTGGACCACTGGCAGATTACTTTCTTCCAGGAACAAAGAAAAGCAGGAAACTACAGCTCTTCATTTTTGTTCATTCGTCTGCAGGCTCATACTTCTGCAGGAAGAACAGCACCCCCTTCCTTCCTCTACATTTTCTACTCAAGTCCTCTAGACCTTTTCTTTTTTGATCCCTTCTATTACTTCATAAGGAGATGTTATAGTAGGCTTTCAGAGGAACTGTAAAAGATGTTTCTACTCCAATAATACTTAGTATCTGACAGAGTCCTTATAAAAAGGAAAGGGCAGCATCTACCACACAACAACGTAATCTGCTTAAGCGTGAGGATTAGAAAATTCATTGTGCTACGAACATAACGAGTCATTTCCGTAGAACTTGGTGACGTCAGATATGGTCTTTGGAAGGTCAGCGGTTGAGATGATGTACATTATTACAGGTTTAGAAAAAGACCAAAATTTCTTTGATCTGCATAAATTGTCCCATAAATTGTTTTGTTGACCTTTGCAAACAATTAGTTTTAAAACACTATATGTTTTGGTGATCTACTTCAAGGAAAGAGAGATCCATGATTCAGCACCAGTGAAATCTACTTTTTTTTTCTACTTTTTTTTTTCCCCATATAGGTTGTCAAAGCGCATATATATATATATATAATAATTCTCTGATATTTTTCTGATACAGATATATAAAACTTAAGTGTCTTCTTTTTATAGAAATGTCTGTAGTTTTACAGATGAGGCAACTCTGTGATTTTCTTTTTTTTTTTTTAAATCAAGCTTTATCAAACCATCTAGTCCTAAGATTGAGGATTCCATAAAAATGTTATTATGACAGACACATTTGAGGATTTTTAGCTTTTAGCATAGCAAGCAAACATGATAAAATGCAAAACAGGTTTGGAGCAGAGACTCTGTAATGGACCAGAAATAAGCGTGAAGTCTCTGAGGATTTCCAGATATGGAGGTGATATATTTTCACTTCTGCAAGAGGCAAGGTGAAGACAGGTCAAGTGGGGAGAAAAAAGGCAGAGTGAAATGGCAAATTATCTATATGCACTGATAGGAAACGAAGCCAGAATAGAGCATAAAATGGAAGTTAACACAAAAAGAAGAAATAGAGAGGAGGTACACAATTGTGTGAAGAGGAGACAGAGGTAAATAGGTAGGAAAAGAAGCACAGAATAGGAAGAGAGTCACAACAGGTGGACTTGTTTCCCTCTAATCAACATACTTAAAGTGGCCTTAAAAGCTGACCAGAGTGGAGATTTGTCATAAGTAAAGGTTATCTTAAAGAGCAAAGCTGAATCACACTTACTTCCACTTAATTATAAAAATTAAAAAAAAAAAAAAAGATAAGAGGAAAAAAAGAAAAGTGTCTACCGTGACAGAATTCCATTTCAGACTAAGCAAGAGGAAAAAGTTACACTGGTATGTCAACGTGTCTAGTTCATGCAGCAGAAAGGTTATAATTTGGTACTAGCACTGATCTTCTCAACTGCTCTTTCCATCATATGAGTCATCAGTGACATAGATCTGTATTTTGAAGGAGTTATAAAAACACGTTCACAAAATTACCATGTCTGAATGATCGTCTTACCTATTGATGAAGACATTCAGACATGATTAATGCCCTGGCCTAGGAGAGTTATTAGTCACATGCTTAAATGAAACTTCACAAATCTGAAATAATTTCAGTAAGATTATTCACACGCTTGAATTTAAGCAAGTGCTTTATCACAGAGAAGCCTAAACCCCTATGCAATTCTCTGCCTCACATCACTCTCTGCACACTGTAAAGCATCAGCTACTTTCCTATTTTTATTTTATTTGCTGCAACTGATGAGGGCCTTCATTGCTATTTCAAGTATAGCTCCTTCGTCCTGTGAATCTGGGGAAAGAATTTTGATTTGCACTTATACTAGCCCATATTCTAGGAGAAGGTGGCAAAGAAGGGTTGACCAAAAAGTCAAAGGACTGAACAGTACTTTGGAGGCCTGCATGTGTTTTCTGTTCTATTGAAAATTCACAGTACAACTTCAAGGAGTTAAATATTACAGCCTTTACCTTCTTGATATTTCGCTACATGGTAGGATAAGAAAATTATACTTAATTAATAGCTAAATTACTTAACTTCCTATACAATGCACAAAAGAATTAACAATGCTAGCAAAATGAATAAAATCTGAAATGCCGAATGAGGAGACACCTAAACCATCCAGCAGAAAATCCTGTTGTGCAGAGTAGATGCGAAGGGGATGCGGACTTGCAGAGATATCCCCCTTGAGCTGTGGTGTAACCAACAGCAATTTCTGCCCACTACAGAATCTACATCTGGAAAACCTCTCCTGGAGGTAGGTACTCGCAATGACTACTCTTCAGGATATAACAGAAACCAAGTAGCATTATAACGCATCTCTAATTTTTCTGATAGTATAACAGTTAGGAACCTCACCCACTATTTGACATATCCAAGTCCCATTGTCTTCAGTGAGCAGTTGCATCAGGTCAATAAGAGACTTTTGGTTTCAATGACCTTGCAATTATTCACAGAGATGTTATCTGTGCCTTGGGGAGACAAACAGCAGGTAACAGCAGTTACTTGCGCATGTAATTGTTGAGAAACACTTAGCCAATGACTAAGGACAAGCTCTTGTTAACAGAGAAAATACACTGACAAAACAGTGTCTTTACTGTTATTCCATGTTATTGAATAAAAATAATTTTAATCAATAGCCATTTTGAGTTAAAAAAAGTTGGGAAGAAACATTTCTGATTAACATTTTGCTTGCTGCCCAGGGGCTGATACTCTGAATAAATCTGAGTCCTCCAGTTATTTTCTGAAAGCGTTAGTTTATGAGCAGTGAACTGTAATGAGCTAAAACGTCATCATTTTTAATAATTTACTCTATTTATGAGCTTTAAAACCATACAATTATGCATGTTGTAGCTATTAATACATATATAACATGTAGATCGGTACCTGGAAAACTATGATTTATTTTATCTACAGATAATCTTATAATTTAAAGGTATAAAAGCTGTTCAGTTGTTTTTCTTATCACACAGGGCTTTAGGGTTTAAAATAATTTAATAAAGATTTCAGATGAAGATGGAATAGTTGGTGACTCATAGGTCATCAGTGGGTGGCAGGTGAAAGAAGGGAAAGCCTAAAGCAGTTAAGGTTTTAATGAGACTCAGAGCTAGTTTACAATTCAGAACATTATTAGTTATTAATTTTTTTCTGTTATTTTAACCAAAGTGTTAAATATATTCTATTTTCTTACCTTTTGTTTAGTCTAATTTGTTCATTCCTTTTTCTCCAGAGACTTTTCTAAAAAGCAATAAGATTCTATCAGAGTTTAAAAAACTAAATCATTAGTAAATATAGTGAAATTTTAGCCATAATGTTATTCTTAAAAGGGGGAACTTGGGAGGGATGGAGAGAACAGTTTCAGTTATGAATTTTGATTCTTAAAATTTCACAAGTTTTGAGTAAAATTACTATGGAAAGACAATAATTTTAGTGATGCATCTTATCTCATACAGCATGTATTTATTTAGAATTGAACTTGTGAAGAGAAGACAGAATTTGACAAGCTTCTACAATTTTCCAAGTAAATTCAGTTGAATATGTTAACCAGTTCTTATTTCAAGAAAGCTGTCTGCCCCTGAGAGAGTCTCAGTTTTGCTGAGATTTCCTGACAGGGGCAGGATCCAAAGTTTTGGAGACCTGTTTTACCATACCAGACAGTTCTACCTGAATTACACAAAGTGCATTTTCCAGTTGAATTACTGAAGCTGATCCTTTTCATGTAGTTTGGTTTCAGCCGTTATCTTACGATGTGGAATCTCTCTCACCCCATAGATGGGAGGCAGCAATTCTATAACAGTTCCTTTGGAGAGGTTAATGAACGTGTAAGTCAGTTAGACTGGCTGAATAGCAAGATAGTGAAAGGAACATGCAGCATTGTCCCTAATGTCAAGTAGAAGCCAAAGATAAAGTTTAGAGTGTTTTTGACTACATGAACTTCTTTGAATAGCTTCTGGTCCTCACTTTTCATAGGCTATGTCCTTCCATAGAGAAAAAAGCCTGTCTTCATATTTTTTCCCCTAGGAACCTATATAATCACTGTACACTGCCAGGACATCCGATTCATTTACTTCTCATTTAAAAACCAGAAATTATGTGATTCTGGTATGCTCTTTTCTTCTTCCACTCTCTCTAGCTTCTCCAATCCAATCTGTTATTCTTCACCAATGACCTTAAGGAACAAACGTGACCTCTCCTCTTCACACACAGGAGCAAGAGAACCTCTTGTGCTAAGCAGAAGGACTGGAGGATAAATAAGGAATATGGCTCACAGTCTGCCAGAATCAAAATCGTTTCACAGAGCTTTTTGTTATGACAGAAACTGAAAGACAAGACAAAAGAAAGTCTGAAGATCTGTTCATACACACCTCTTCACCCCTTTTATTTTCACAAAATGAATCAAGTGCTGAGATTGAAATAAATCTCTTTGACTCAACTCTCTGCCTGATGGTCCGGAAAGACAGCGTTCTCTCCCTTTACAGCTGCACAGGACTGTGACCCACCTGAAATCCTCAGCCTCTGTCCATATCTAGAAGAGATATGTTTTCTTACACATACTCTGAATAAGGGAATAAATAGTGTTTCTTACTAGGGTAAAAGAAAGAAACAAACCAACCAACCAACCCACCCCCAACACAGTGGCACCACAGAACAGTGCTACCTCCTCTGGAATGTTTCATGCAGAACTGACAGCATAATATGCACAAGTTTGTTACTCCATTTCTGCTAATTCATAAGGGAGCACCCTGATTCTCCAGCAAAATGACAGTTTGATGATGAACTTGCCTACCACCTCAACTTCTATTAAAGAACACCCCCAATGCATTGAATATCATCCCCAAAATGAATAGCAGCAAAGGATTATTATAATCTGCAAGACTAATCTGATTATTAAATCTAACTCAAATCTTGAAAAAGTCCAGGATTTAAAGGTAGTGGGTCACAATTCTTATTCTACTATTAACAGTCTTAGGAGGATTCTGCTCCAGTAACCTCACTGGGACTGCATATCGTTATATTGACACATTGAGAGAAGCAAGACTCTTAGAGAGTAACTAAAGACAAGAATGTGTAGACATATTCATCTTCCTGGTGCTTCCACATTAGTATCTATGGTGTCTCACACACAGACTCTGAAGGCAAACATTTATGAACTTCATATTTTAAAATCTCTAACGTGAAAACTATATTTTGTCAATTAGAATGACCTCAAGGCTATACCTGCTCTTGACCTCAGTTTAATAATCTTTGTGCACAATATTTCATAAAGACCTGAGAGACTGGGTTTTTTTAAATTTTCTTTTTCTGCAAAGCTCACATTTGGTCTTTTTAAAGAACATGTTTTCCACATGGCTGCCACTATGCATGTACAAGTGTCTCATGCAGGAAACACAGAGAGTTGTTCTCCAGCACACCAAGGTAGGATGAGGGATTGTTTTGACCTGGATTTCATTAACAAAATCTACAAATAATTCAACAACTATTAATACTGATTCTTTTTAAATATTATTAACTATTGATTTGTTATTCTTACTGTCATGGTACCTAGGCAATAAAATGAAGATACCGTTTTATTAGGTATTGTACAGAGTAAGGGAGTTCCTTCTCTTTTAATAAAATAAAATATTTGAAAAGGGAAAGTTACATATACTTGGACTGTCGACAAAGCTATTTTAAGGAATCCTTGCCACCATAGTTAGCTACTCTTTTTGTCCCTTCTCCTCAGCTGACGTAGCTGGTAATGGAGTGCAGTTGCAAGTCACTGGACTAAACATGTTTTGCTTAAAAATGACCCTGCCAAAACAACCCTTTAAAAAGAGCCCTTTAAACCAAATCATTTAACCATCTGAATGGCTTTCTAAACTATTGTCTTCTTAGACTGAGAGGAAATAGAAAATCATCAGGGGAGAGCAAGTACAAGCAGCTCATGGATAGAGGATATGGCCTCTTGAAAACCAAATTTCCATCAAACTCCTTGCACTGTGACTACATTTCAGAACTCAACCTTCTTAGAGACAATCTCATCTTCACAGAGAAGCAACTACACTAAATACATCACTAATAAAGTTAATTTTTAAATATTTAAACAGTAAAATAAGTTACAGCCAATAAATATTCATATCCAATAAATACTAATTTTCATACATGCTGAAATCAAGGATCATAAAAAGTATCTAAATTAAGAACTTATCAGTCTCCAAATTATACATTCTTTGCACCTCTAAAAAGAAATAGTTTTTAAAGATGAAGCTGATGTTTTTCTTTTAGCATAGTTTTTCTTTATTTGTAAATAGTTTTTTCATACTTCAGAATGAAATTTAACCAGGCTGTTGTAGATGCATGTTTTCCTTCAGTGTTTTCTTAAATATCACAGTTATGAACTATATATCTTTATGTGCAATATGGCATGTATAGGAGAGAGAAAAAGTCAAGAGTTCTTTCTTATGATTCTTTACCAGATACCCCTTTTGTATTCCTTAAAAATAATTAGAATGCCTTGTCTGCTGGGAAAAGCACTAATTGGATGTAACTGCCATCACTGTGCCATGTCACAAAGTGAAAAATTCTCACTAATGGTTCCTGAAACACCAATCTGAGGTAGGTGGCATTAGATGACTCACAGAAGACAACCATCTCTGTAGATTAATTATTTTTATTTTGTTCAGATGTTGCTGATTTATTTTGAACTAGTCATGGGGTAGTTAATAAATGTCATTCACTTAATTAAAAACCAAAGTTTTCATCTGTTGTAAATAGTAATCAAAGTACACGTAAGAGAGCAGAAAAAGTGCTGTATATAATCACCTCTGCTTAGTATTACAAACCACTATGAAACCAAGCTTTAAAATGGTACATGGACTTTCCACAGACTTGTGCTGAGCCACACTTTTCTGATAATATGGAAAAACTATCACTCATACAGCAAAATAATACAAAAGCCCCCTTGATCCTCATATTCCAGATGACTCTACTAAACAGCCAGTCAGCCATCAGGGGTGGCTGTTCACTTCCGCTTCCAGACTGAGGACTGAAACAGAAGTAGGCTGAATTATGAGTCTGGGAATCACACCCAAGCTCAGACATCAAGCTACATGGGAAGTCATATGCATGCACAGACACAGCATTAACAGGGGTTGGGGTTGAGGGAAAAGAACTCAGGTCTCTCTAGAAGGTATTTGCCTAGTAGGTTTGCAGCAACTGCACAGAGTTTTCAAGAAACTAACTTTACAGCCACGTATAAACTCTTTCACTGACCAGGTAGCTGCAGATTTGAGAAATGTCAAGCCCAACTCACAAACTAGAAGTCATACGCAAAACAGAACTCTACTGAGAGAGCTGCACTCCTGGGCTTTATTTGATGACTTGCACATCGAAGATAATTCTACAATACATGGCTTCAAAAGCTTAACTGGTTTCTGAATTTTCAGCTCTCCTATTCTTACAATCTCAATTTTATTCCTGCAAACATATCTGCCTCCTCACTTCTCCCAAACTGATTGTTTTAGACCATACCATCCACTATAAGCAAGTCTGCTTATAGCTAGGGTTTGAATAAAAAATTACTTTTAAAGTTTTTGGTTTTTTTTTCTTTTTTTTTAATTGAGCTCCCTCTAACTACCTTGGGAGACAGTGACTATCACACACTGAATTTTGATTACTCCGAAGTAATCACTATAGAATAGAATTACCTCCCTGAGCAAATCAGAACATTCCTGAAGCCTAATCTAACCCTACTGGAGAGAGAACTCAAAGAAATTAATTGTTCTTAGCATGTAGTCTTTTTCTTTGCTGCCTAGAAGGGGCTACCCTGCTAAAAAAAAAAAAAAAAAAAAAAAAAAAAAAAAAAAAAAAAGCAGTTTGTTGTATCTCAGTTCTGTCTTGCTGAATGACCTGCTGCTGGCTGCATACATTGTGTATGCTGAAGGTTCTCAGTCCCATTCAAAGTGAGACCTGGGTGCCCACTGTATCCCCTGGCCATGAATACAGGTGCCAGCACCACAGGGCAGCAGTGCTTCCCTGCTTCCAGGAGTTCAGGCAGCCCCTGGGGCCCCCATATCCAAGCTAATTAAGCCAGTCAAAGGCCAGCCAAAGCTAGCCTCCTTGTCCTGTTTGCATTGCAGCGCAGCAGGGCAGCTCACATGGAAAGAGGCATGACCTCATTTCCAAACCCACAGCACATAATTCAGAGGCAATCTTCAATTCATTTCCTATTTTGTCTTAATGTAATTTCTCTTAAAAGACGCAGTTTAACCCTCAGAGGTTAAATGTGTTTTACTGTAACCAAAATCCAAGATAAATCACTCTCAACACCAAATGACTGGCAAAACATTTCCAACTCTTATCACTAATGTAAATTATTTCTCAAAGCAAGGGACACTTCACGGAAAAATTTCTCAGTTACATTAGTGCAAGTAAAAAGTAAATTCGTTGTCTTCCTTTGCCAAAGACAGCATACTACCCGAGACTGGGCAGGACAACAGAATTAGCCTCTCATTTTAAGTGCAATATTAGTTTGAGATTGTTTCTCTTCAGCCTCTGAATAAACTCTAGTGAAATTTTTCCCCTCTACTTTAGGTTCCCTCTTGGCACTCAACAATCCACTTACGATTATAGTGTTCCATTTTGGCAAGATTATTCCATATACATAAAGTATTTGTAATGGATTTTTAAAATGTAGAACAATATTAGTAAGAAAAAATATTATTAAATATGAATAAACTTGTTCTTGCTCAAGGTTGCCCTAATACCTTAAATGCTTGTTTTCAAACTCTAAAGGTAAGAGAAAGAACACTCCAACAAACAGTAAAAATATACGTCTACTATTTGATGAGCAAAATTTACCATAAAGAGAAAAAAGAAGATATATGGCATTCTTACAATGGATTTCTATATTGCTGGCTTCAGTATATGAACTGGAAAACAAAAATTAAAGGAATTTACTTTAGAGAAATCAATCATCTCAAACGACTGGTGTTAAAATACTAAACCATGTAATACAAGAATAATTCAATACAAAACCAATGTAGTTGCTGTATAACTTTAATAGCCTCAAGAAAGGAATCTTAATACTGACATTTTATTAGTTCTGCTTAACATCTCAGGGTTTACAGGTAACCAGCTTATAAGGAATAAATCTTATTCAAGGTCTAGATATTGAATTAGAAAGAAACAAAGATCTTTCATCAGTGAGCATGAACCTCACATGAACAGTAGTTGCATGCTGTCTTTGGGAGCAGCCTATGTTTCATCATCTAATCACTACTATAAGCCTCTATTAATAGAAATATGACACACAGCTTTTCCCCTAATTTTGTTACCTTAAAGGTAACTAAATGAGCATAACTCTCTATCCTCTTGCAAATTGTGCCTCAGAGTTGAAAAGTTAACAGCTTCTTTAGATTGTCTTCTATGATTACTTCTTTTTATTCTTCTGTATTTGATAACATATTGTGTCCTAAACTAGGCTAAAGCATTACAAAGCATAACTTATGAAGTATAAAACTTGTATGCCAACCTAATATAAAAAGTAAAAAGAATCCGTTAGCATTGCAGGCACTACTTGGTCTCTGGACTACATGTTTGTACAACACAGTGTGTTGGTGCCACGGGCCATGATTACCAGTCTACAAGTTTGGTGCCTGTCTTCTGGACTCTGTACCTGACATCAGTTTTGTCTTCCATTAATAAGAGTTTAATTCTAGCTTGTGCTTTTTCAGTACCGTCACTTCCTTTGTAGGTGAGGTATTACAAAACCCAGGGAGAGCTTCAATTTAACTACAATTGGTGCAGCAACAGAAATTTGATCCTGTGACACTTTAACCATGAAGTAAGATAACATTAATTCCTTTCCTTCTTAAAGAAAAATAAAACGTGGGGAGGCACAAAAAAAGGAAAAAAGGGGAGGGAAGAGGGAAGGGAAAAAAGGGAAAACAGGGAAAATCATACCTTTTCTATTTCAGGTTTCTCATATAAGTAGGGAAAACTATACCAGAAACTGTATGTGAGATATAAGCAACAAGGGAAACTAATGCAGAACCTATATGTGACTTTCAAGATAATCTATGATGATAACCCTGTTCCGGACAAAACCAAACCAAACCAAACAACCCTCCCCCCTTATCTGCCTCCAACAAACACACTTCAAAACAAACAAACAAAAGAAACCAACCAACAACCCACCCCACAAAACAATTTTACAAGAGACAGCCTAAAGCTTAACATGCTGCTTGAAGAATATCTTGCTCAGCAGTAAGAGACCAAGAACCATCATCTGTTACCAAACCTTTGTTTCCAACCAGTAAAAACACTCATCAGAGCGACAGAAGAGTCTCCACTCTTAAACCTCTCCCAGCCGGCTTGGAGATCACAGCATGCTTCATAAGTAGTATTTGGCTCAGAGCATTTCTCTTGTTCATAGACAAGAGGAAGTAGATCCATACCTGGTTTAATTTGTCTCAAAATATATCTCCAAACAAACCCTCTGTAATACTGTAGGTTCATTTGGCAGGTTAAAATAGACTTATGAGGAATGAAATTAAGAGATAAACAAAACAAATGGCTAATTTTATATGGAGGCTCTGTAGCATTAGATTTAAAAAAAAGAAAAACTAAAAGAGTTTAGGACAACAAAAACTTTTTTTTTCCCCTGAAAGACAGCAAGAATGGTGAGCACAGTGAATAACATTCCTGAGTTATATGTATTCAGGTGAAATAAAAAAATACCTATTTTGCACATCCTGTTCTTGCTCTGAAAGTATAATTTGAAGTAAAAGCAATGTAAAATTTAAATATGAGGCAGAAAGAAAACGGAGGATTTGAAGAATGTTTAACATCTTATTATCACCTCATCTTTTGCCTTTTAGAAATATCTATCTTAAAAAAAAAAGTCTAGCTTTTGAGAACTGCTTGCCATGTGGTCTGAAATCATGTTCCTTACTGCTCTAACTCCCCACGTCCACTAAGCCACTAATCGCAAAGTAAATCAAACATGACAGCCACCTCCATTTCTCAGGTCTTCAGGATTCCTCTTGCCTCCAGAAAGCATTTAACAGTGTACAAAGGTAAGAAAGGAAACATGTTTTGATCAGACCTCAGTATTTTTTGCCCTCAAGGAAAAATTAGGATTAGATACCTAGAAAATAGAATATCTCCCTAGAGCTGCCTTTGTATTTCTTTGACTTTATAGATTTACTGACTGGATACTGAAGACAAGGTCAGTTTATCTTCCAGTTTTTAACTGACAGCCTAGAAAGAGTGGCTGGGGTGGAAATTAAATGTGTTATAAGAATACTCTTAAGAGTATGACTCACATTAAAAAGTGAATGGAGGCTGAGCAAAGATCATTAAAATGAGCAAAAGCCAGGCCCTATAAAAAATGTGAGTGCTCTCAGTTCTTGTTAGCTTCAACAAGAACTGAGGGGGATTAGGCCCTGGAAGACTGCACCAGCTGTCTTTAGGACCTAGAGAACAAAGCAGTACTAGAAAAAAGGTAAAACAGAGTAAGAAATCATTCCTTCTCCGTAAAAGCTATCTTGTATTAAAAAAAACCAACGTAGATCTATCAAAATAATTTAATATTAAGCACATACTGAAAATTGCTACTATATATCAGCCTCTAGGCATCTTTTGACACAATGGGGAAAAAAAAAGATAAAAAAAGCCTTTTGTTATTTACAGATAGGCCTGAAAAGGTCTCAGAAAGCCTTCAGGTTCTTTTTCCAAGTACAAGGATTTTTCTTGGTGCAAATTCATTCAACATAATTCCCTATGGAACCATACCTATCTATCATTCACTGAAAAAACTGCCAAGTCAAATCCTCCAGTACTGCTGCTGCCCACATCAAATGGGCCACTGGACCATTTGAAAAGTTTTTCTCTCTGACCTGATTTTCTTTTATATTTTTTGAGACTTAAAGGGCCTGCTATGTTTTACACTCCTGAGGAATTGCCATTATTTAAAAACAATCAAGTATCATATTTGATATATGAAACTAATATCCGAGTATCATATCTCTAAAGACACAAATGTAAAACCTCATCATCGACACACTAGAGCAGTCATTACTAGCAGATTCAGTTACCAATGAATTTGCTAAATTGTGTGTGCTCCTTCCCTAGAGATAAAAGAGAATAACTCCTTTGTCTTTTCTCATAGAATTTTATTTATGAAAAGAAAACGTAACTGGCAGGATAATCAGGTCACAGATTTCAATTAATCCTTTCATTCTTTCTAGTGAAAGCAGATGTGCACATTCCTTTGTTAAATATCTCAGCTTTTGTTGGTGTACTACTCTGTGCTGGTTCAATTTCAAATAAATGCAGCAAAGATTTAACAGCACCTTCAGTTTAGTTGTCGGTGTTATTGCAATCAGAGATGATAGCTACTAGCATTGAAGTGATTTTTTCTGGAGAATAGTGGAGAGCTTAGATGTTGTTTTTATGGAAATATATAGGAATGCTTCACACGTTCCAGAACAGCTGAAATATCTGCAAGAAATCCACCTCCACTAGTGGCTGAATGTATCAATAATGTTTTGGTCAGAAGGACAGATGTCAGCTTTCTGGATAGGAAACTTTGTATGAGTTATGGGATCAGAAGAGGTGAACCAACCTTTACATTGCTGGAATAAGGTTTCTCATGGGTCACCTGCTTTCTTAGGGTCCATCTGCCAGTGTTGTATTTCAGGTGAAGAGCTTTTAATTTAGTTTCATTATGCGTTAATTTCTCTCTATAAAAGCTTTTATATAAAACTTATACATACATACACACACAGAAAGACTTAAAAGCAAAATAACAACAAACCACCCCACCCTCCGCAAAGCTATCTTTTAATCGGTCTTGTGCCAATAAATCTCCTGCCAAAAAAGATGATATGTGATGCCGGAGTTAATATAACCAACTGCAAAATTCCAAGAATTGCGCACTAGCACAGTGATGCTGCAGATTAAAAATAAAAGAGACTACTGTCTTTGAAATAATTTTCCAAATTATTCACAGTAAAGCAAGACATTGATCAAATTTCAAAGTGATTTAGCATTTAGATTACAAATGCCATGTAATTTGGGAAATGAAAATACCACTGTACTTCCTGTTTTGTGGGGAAGTGATCACCTTATGGATGAGGTTTCAGAAGGACACTAATGCCCATCTAGAAAGGAGTAAGTGGAAGACAGATGCTGAGAGTCTGCGTATCCCAATTATCACGTCTGCTATGCCAATACACCTCTCACAAGCATCCACGTCATTCTGTTTCCAATGTTCCGTGTTGTTCTATAGAAATCAGTAGGGGCTATGACTTCTCTAGCAGCAGGAACAGCTTCCTGAGTAGGAGGAGATGTGGGCTAGAAACAAAGGTATATGTGACCAAGATCACACAAAAGCTGATGAGAAACTTTAAATAGGAGCTTCACGACTTTATGCCCATCATTACTGCATGTGGCTTAAAAAAATCCAAATTATGGATTTTGTGTTTGGTCAATTTTCTTATTTGTTTTTAAACTTTACACTTCAGCAGCTAAATTGTTTGGGAATTAAAGAGCCAGGATAGTTAGGAATATTCTACTGCGGACAGTTGTTTCCTGTTGGACTAACTGTAATGATAATAAAATCAAGTAGTACATATTTCTTTCAGCTTTAAGGAGAGAATAGCATGGGCTAGAAGAAAGCCATAGTGGTACATACATCCCTGCATTACAGCATATGAAGTGCACTTGTGTTGTCTTGAAACCAAAAGGAGTCAGGAACCCTTGATCGACTTTTGCCTCAGTTTATCTGTTTGTAAATGGTTACAATAGATAGGAATGTTCTGGAAAATAATTCAAGACAAAAAAAAAACATAAAACATGTGAAGCATGTTTTAGTAATATCACTAGCACTGCTCAACTTTAATTAAAATTCTCCTGTTTCTATGACATTTACAGTGGAATTTGGTTTTCCTAGTTTCCTTTTTACATGCTGCTATCTCTGAATTTGATGTGGTAGTTGGTTTGACAGATGATAGGACTGTTCACAAGTTACTCATGTTTGGATCCCTGTGTGGAAACTTCTATCCTTTTATTAAGCATGAAATTCATGGGTTTTTTCCTTGTTTTTTTTCTTTAAATGAAAGCAGAACTGCCCTAGCTCTTTTTTTTTTTCTTTAATTAATCTTTTTTAAACATATGGCAGCAATACAATGATTATAAATGACCTCTAAGCTATTTGTATATATTAAGACCTTAAGCTAATCTTGTGGTGTTTTAAATTTAGTTTCAATTTTCTATAAAAAGTCTGACTATTGCAAAATTACTTTAAATTACTATATGTACTCCTGGAATACACTGTGCGTGCGCACATTGGGGCCAAGGGCAGAGACAGAATTGCGTATTTCTCATCTGAAGGAGAATACAGACAGTGAGAAAGATGTAGCATGGTATGTTCTTGTCAGAGATCACACACAAACTGCCTAAAACACAGCTTATGATCCTCCCACAATGGGATATTTTTACTGTCCTTAATGAAGCTAGGCAAGTGTTTACAGTTATGATGCATGTCCGTCTAAAGTTGGAATTAAGCACAGACACAAAATAGCAACGCTTGACGCACTAGACCATGACATACTGTACGCACGGTAATTAAAATAAACTCTACTCCTGATTTTTTTTTTTTTTAATGAGGAAACAAGACAAGCTATGAAGACACATTCTGGTTTGGGGAAAGCTGGGAACTATTCTGAGAAGTGTAAAAAAAGAATTTGCAGAATAAACTAGAATTCTCTAAAACACCTTTTTAGCCTTGGCTCGCTCTTTGCCAGGTGATTTTGGGGGAGGAGGAAGGAAGGGAGCTTTCCATCTGTTGAGGTGTTAGAATTCTAAACACGTTCCGGAGTTAATTTTGACTCTTTAAAGTGTGAGATAACTTAATATACTCTAAACCAATATATCGTGTCAATCAACCATGCTTTTCTCAATATCAGCCCACTCACTTCCGCCTCCTGCTTGCAGGCTCTAGAGGCTTCTTGCTCTAAAACTATGTTTCCCTTAAGAAATAAAACATTCAAGCGGTATCAACAAATCATAAATGTATGTAATAAAATAAACTTGAATAGCATGAATGGAAATAGAGAGGCTGATGTTGTTTATCCACTTTGCGCTGATGTAGCACTTGACCTAAATAATTGTAAACATTCAGGAATACAAAGTACCAGTTTGGGTTTTTTAACTTCTTGAAAAGTGGAAGGGGAAAATATTATAAAGAAACATAAACTATGTTATAAAATTATACAAAAACAGATGTGTCCCACAGTATCTTTTTTTCTTCATCCATTTCCAGTCTTTTCAAACCAGGTGTGGAAGTCTCGAAAGTATATTAGCATTTGCCAGAATGCGCGCATATAATAATTGCCTCTGTGTTATGCCTTAAGAATCTGAGAGACTTACAGAACTTGGAAGTTGTATCTGGACCATCAAGTTTAGTAGGGAATTCAGAAAACATATTCCATAAATTTGCCTAATATCTTTGCAATTTTGGTCTCCACAACATCCTGTGGTAATGGGTTCTACAAGTATAAATTATGCAAAAAGTAATTTCTTCCATTAGCTATATTTACAAGCTAATAATTTTATTCAGTATATCAGTTTGTGTATTTGCATATCCCTCTATCTTCTCCTCTTCCTCTTATCTCCAAGCTGCAAAATGGTAATTTATTATAATTAATATTATAATCCATATGAAAGATATCCCATGCTTTTGATCAGTCAAGGACTTTCTAGTTCTACTAGATCTTTTTTTGAAATTAATCAAGCAGAATTGCATGAAGTATTCAAAATTTAAATTATACAAAATTACACAACTTTACAACTAGATTTATTCACCAACACAAATTCATTCCTGATTTGTTTTAAATTCCTCTGCTAGTAATGCCTAACATTTTATTTTCTTTTTGACCAGTGATGAATACTGGGATGATTTTTCAGTGAACTACTCATAACTATTCCCAGAAGGAATCACCTAAGACTCTGGAGTGTGAATAATATGCTTAGAGATCTAAACTATGTGCATAGTCCTCAGATACTGCAAATAAATAAGATATTTGCACAAAAAAAAAAAAAAGAGGAAGTGAGCGTTAGTAACCACAGTATCACACCAGAGAAAATCTAATATATTAGCTAAAGTGTCAACTTAGGTGTTTAAATAGCTGAAGAAAAAAATATATTCTCTTGTAAATACTGGTCTCTCACTTCTACCTTCCCCCTTTGTTAACAAAGAAAAGGAAAAAAGTAACACCACTAGCACCACACCCATCACCCCCCAAACAACCCTAACGATAATTCCAGTATGAGCCTCTGATGCAGCAACATCTTGGGGACACATCTAACCTTCAGGATGAGTCACAGCACTGTGACTCAGAATCAATAGTAATTTTAATGTGCAAAAAACCCAAAATGGTCTTCAAGATCCCTACCTGGTTAGCATCCTGTTTCAATAGGTATTGCCTTAGTAATGCCAGTAAAATGAACAGAAGCTCAGCTGCCTTGATTAAATGGACACGGGAGAGAGCTTTCCCCCACGAAATCTGTGGATTCTTGAAACAGTGGAGATTTAGCCTTACAGAAGCACGGGAATGAAACCTAACTATAGAAGTTGTATTTTTTTTTTTTAAATGGGTGGGGGGTGATTTCCGCACCTCCCACCCCAAGGACTAAGACACTTAGGTTTCTAAATTCTATCAAAGATCTAGGTGAAAAGTTTTACCAAGTTTCCTTATTAATACCTTTCAACCAAACTGATCCATTGAGTGGCTCATCTCCCATCCACAAACTACTTGCACCAGACTTGTCAAGCATCTCTAAAGAGATCAGTGAGATCATGGGCCTGCCCAGCTGCCCATTTCTTACAGAATTTCCAGCTGTCCAAAAGCTGCTACATTTTGTCTGTGGTAGGAAGGGGTTGCCAACAGAGGAAAGAAAGGCTGAGGTGCAACACATACTGCCATAGCCATGGACTCCTAACTGAGTGCATTCACATTTACACCCAACATTTCATCCCCAATAGCTAATCTAACCTCAGAGGAGCAATGTAGGGAGCTGGATTAGCTCCTTCACAGAACTGTAAAATCTTCATGGCCCAGAAAACATTAGGGAGGAATTTTCTGCTGTGAGGGTGGTGAGGCACTGGCCCAGGTTGCCCAGAGAAGCTGTGGATGCCCCATCCCTGGAGGTGTTCAAGGCCAGGCTGGATGAAGCTTTGAGCAACCTGGCTAGTGGAAGATGTCCCTACCCGTGGCAGGGGGGTTGGAACTCAGTGATCTTTGAGGTCCCTTTCAACCCAAACCGTTCTGTGATTCTATGGCAGAGGAGGGTTATTAATTTCCCTAAATGGCACCATAGCCATAGGCATCTAGGGATCTGGAGGATTTCAGGTGCTTCCCATGCATCCTGGGGCAACAAGGGAAGCCAAGGAGACCCTGGTTTATTTCAGATGTCAAGGATAGGCCAGATCCCTTTGCAAGCAGTCATCAGGCCAGACTCCATTGGGTTTCAGCCTTGTAAATCAGAGAGGCAAAACAAAGATTTGGTAAACACAGCAGATGGAAGAGATACAACAATTGAATGGTGCAACCTGTTACAACATTGGCATGGTTGCATTTTTGTGTTAACCCATAACACTTCAATGAGAACTCCCATACATCCTTGCCCTTTTGTGCACAATTTCTTAATTTGTCTCATCTACAACTAGAATAGTATTGACATTATAACACTAACTTGAATTATAAGTTTACTAAGATGTAAACTGAGGCCAAAAAAGGAGAAAGGTCAGCCTGTCAATTATATCTAACAGTCTGTTAGCTATTTGAATATATTGAAATATTTTTAATTATACATATATACGCATCTCCTATATGTGCTTCTGTATTTTGTTCATCTATAATCTACTGTAAATGTCACGTTGACTGTTAAACTCAGGTCTATTTTGAGGAAGGCTTTGGTTCTCAACCACTCTTAGCTGCCCAATACAGACATCTTTCTGACTAAAAGCAATTTTGATCATTCATGCTAACAAATTTTCCCTTTATTGTTCAGTTGTCTGTTTCTGTTGTTAATATTTAAATATGCTTTTCCACAAGCATTTGGAGCAAACAAAAAAAACCCTTTAACCATTCAAATAAAGCCTTGTAAAAATAATGTCAAGTACTTAGTATTAGGAAAACATTGACATCCTGATTCTCTTACTCTCTCACACACATACACACAGAACAAGACTCTTAAAGAAAGATCACACAGGGAAAACTAATTTTTGAAAGGCTAGTAAGGACAAAAAGGTACAACCTTTCATAATTAGAAAACTGGTTTTAGAAGTGTAAAAAATTCTAGTTGTAGTCTTCCCTGCACAATTTTGAATTCAAACACTGAAGTTACAGAGGTAACTTTCGTTCATAATTACATGCTGCAAGAACTCTATAAATGGTTCCTCAAAACCTGGAATAATTTTGCCTTTGTAAAATTGAATGAAAGACTGGAAAATAAACAGTAAACTGATTTATTTACAGAATAGAAAGAAATAAAAAAACTATAGGTATAATAGAAATAAAAATTGAATTTACATGAAATGCACCTTATGCTTATAAATGGAGTTTACACCTTTAATAATTTAATTACAAACAGCAGCTGTAAGCATATAGAATGAATGTATTATCAAATACAGTAAATAAGTGACTCATAGCCTAAATTTCCTCTTATTTCAAATTAAACCTAGGAAAACTCCACTGAAATAAATAAAAGGCTGATCATAGAAAACAAAAATCTGGCCTACCACACACAGAAGAGAAATGCATGGACAGATCACTAAAATAAGATGGGTGTCAAGCAAACTAAAGCAGAAGTCTAAGTTGTCAGGGTTTTGACCCCCTGGCTGGCAGCCAAATACCGAACAATGAAACAAAAATTAGGAAAAAGTAAAAGAAAGAATTACAAAAACAAAACCAAAAAACACAAACAAACAAAACCACAAAACCATGACAATAGTCTGAAGACTAAATTCCCCTGCTAGTTGTCTGTCTTGGATGGTACTGTTGTGTTAGTCATATCACCAAAAGATGAATTTTATAAGAAACTTGGTCAATGTAAAGCAAAACTAACATACTCTGTTTCAAAGAAAAAGAAGCAAAACCAGCTTTAAAAAATACAAAAATACACCTTGTATTAGAACCCTAAAAATCATATATAATACTCATGGACAAATATTTGTGAAAATGAGAGAATACATGGAGAATACAAAAACCACAGAGTAGTAATGTTTCCAAATAGTTGAACAGTGAGTAGATTAATAGTGAATGGGTTGAGCAGCAGTTCAACCAAACTGATGAATTTTTGTTCACTGTGAGGACAAGACTCACTAGATGGCACTGTTACACGCACATAGGCGGTGCTGGAGGGTTTCCTTCCATCAGTGTACAAGCGAGTTTACAGTTTGGGGGGAAAGAAAAGCTGCCTTTTAGCAGTTGCCTGTTGGCATTTGTCTTTCTGGGATGCTCTCTGAACTGTAAATGCTTGAAGGAGTTAACAGTTAAGGCAGAGATGCTCTCTGGGAACAGACAACACAGTTCAAGTAAAATACCTGAATACAAACATTGTCTGAATGTTCTAAATGGTACAAGTGGCATCTAGAATGCACGAAACATTATTTTTCATTCAAGTGTAAGGTTCTAATATCTGTTACTGTACATACTATTACTTTGCAAAATTTTCACCTGCTATATACCTTAAATTTACTTACATTCAGTTTCAGCGACATTAATACCCACGGATGAGTTTTGAGACACTAACTTAGTAGTTTGGGTAATTGCAGGGAGTGCCAAGAATTCAAGCTAAGCAGTTATGTTTACAAAGTCTTTGGGACAGCCCAACAGTGCGTTCATCCCCAAGATTTTCACATGGCAAAGCTGTGGGACCTGATTTTCGTTCAGTATGCCAAGGTGTCCAGTCAATCAGCCTCCTCTTCCAGGAGACAGTGTAGTGGGCAGAAATATTTACAATTCCTTGGGACACTGCGCTAAACTAACACAAATATACAGACACAAGCCGGTTTTAAAGATGCAGACCCATGTTATTATAAAAGCAGACAAAAATGATGATAGCATTCCTAAAAATAAACGGAAGCTGGATAAAGTATCATAACACAAATTTGTCTACATTAAAGAGCATCAAATCAGTGTCTGCAAGGTGGGGGGGGAAGAAGTTTTCTGGCAGCAAGAGCTCTTATAAGAAAAAGAGAGATGCAATCTAAAGCAGATGTATTACCTGGTACCAAGTACAGACCATTGCCAAGAATAACAAATCTAGAAATAATGAATAAGCTGCTCAAGTTATTTATATGCAACTAAATAGTTTGGGGAAAGAAGAATAGGCTTTGATTCTACTCTGTTTTGCTTTGTTTAACTAGATTGACTGATCTGTCAGCATTGGTTCTGCTATAAAGCGCAAGCAGTTCAAACAGATGAGAGCCTCTCTTACTGGAGACTCTAGTCTCCATGATTTTATTAGAACCTGGGGGACTGATACACACTGACAGAGGAGAACCAGTTCTCTAGTTTGAGTAGGCTGGGAACCCCCCTCAATGTACCTGGCTCTCGCTTTCCCTATTATGGCAGTGAATCAGAGCAGTGAGGCATCGCCTTAACATGACTGACTTCTGCTTTCCCCATTACATGAAGCAATGGTAACAGTCACCTCCTGAAAACCAAGTACATCTGTACCTTGGTTGGAGCCCAAAGACTGAAATGGAAAAGTACCTGACAAAAGCCAATTATCTCAGACCCTATAAAAAGTTACTCTAAGTGAGACCCATTGAGAACTCCTGGATCACAGTGGGCTGTGTCCAGCATCTCCCCTGACTTGGGATGCCTCTCAGGTCTAGTCTCAAGCTGAAGAGGTTGGAGGAGCATCTGCTCGCAAAGAAAGGTCAGGGCAACCTCTCAAGGCTCAGTCATTGCCCGGTGAGGAATGCCAATACCTTGTGAGTATTTACTCAAAACTCAAGAAAAAAGAGGGAACTTCTAACTATACGCTAGTTTCCCTACTTACATATTTCACTGGATCCAAGTATTTCCACAGTGTTTGCATGTCTGTATGTTCTGTGTTAGGAATATATATTGACTTGAGATACCTTGTAGTAAGTTAGCATGAATCTTGTCACTCTCAAAGCTCTAATTAAGACACTGTTTTAATCATAACATGTTCTACTGAATCATTTTGTTAAACTTTAAATTGGCTAATGATTAAATGCAGATTAAATTTAACCTTTGATTTATCTTACACCATTAGTAAATTTTAAATTGCTACTAAGTTGTAATCATGTGAGATATTCCATCCCTGACAAATGTATTTTCACATAAGCAATACAGAAAAACAATGAACCTTCAACTGACTATTAAAAAAAAAAAAGAACGTCAAAGATGTTCTGGAAGAAAGAGAAAAGCAAAACAAAATTTGAGGATTATATTCCTACTTCCAGGTTTATTGAGAAATTTCTAAATTGATTAGTATAATTTGTTTTCTAACTTCAACGCATAAGAGATTTTCTGACTTTGTACATCAAGTTTCAACCCAGAAAAAATGAGAAACTTCAAACTTAATTAAAATTTATGTTTTTGTCAGAAATCCTGAACGACACATCTATTACCAAAAAAAGCAGGAAAAATTTCAAGATATGCAGGACAGGAAAGAAACATCATTTTGACCTTGTAGTCCAGCCACTGCTACTTTAAGTTACTTTTCTGGCTAAATAAACATCCTCTTTCTTTTTTTGTTTGTGGTTTGTTGTTGTTGTTGTTTTGGTTGGGGTTTTTTTTGTTGTTGTTAAACACCCCATGGCCACGCTCCAAATCTTTTTTTTCTTCCAGGTAACCCCATTTTTCATATAGGTACTACGACAGCTCCTGATTCAATCACATTCACCACCCAATCATTCTCTTCTCAAACTGAACACCTTGTTTTTCCCGACAGCATCCGACTGAACACACACACTGGATCAGCTGATCTTTACCAGGGAAGAGAAAGACAACAGCTGTGGGAAAACAATGGAATGCAAGACCTGATGTAACCTGAACAATAATTCTACTGCACAGGCTATAACAATGACAGCTGGCAACACAAATATTGCTTTATACATGCCTGTGAACTTTGACGAGTACATGGAATTGCTATTATGTGAATTCACCCAAGAATAAAAACAAAAGCATCTAGGCTGTACATATGAGCACTTTAGTTAATGTTTTCTCTTTTCCATAGGACAGGCCAGTGAACATTAAGATCAGTAGAGAACATTCAGGTTAGGAAGCCAGATATAGAAGAGATCTTTTATTGTGTGACATGAGGATCTAATGCAACTTTGCAAAATATAAATAAATATAAACATATAGACTTGTTTTAGAAACTCCCAGGTGTTCACAAATAGTTTGGCTCCAAAGGCAAAAATTCCGGTCAACACCTTGAAAGTTATGAGGAAAGAAATACGTACAGTTCATCTGGGTTGGATGAGGCTTTGAGCAACCTGGTCTAGTGGAGGGTATCCCTGCCCGTGGCAGGGGGGTTGGAACTTTATGATCTTTAAGGTCCCTTCCAACTGAAACCATTCTATGATTCTATGATTTGTCAAACTATTTTACATTTGTGCTCCAGACTGTCTTTATACAAACACTCTATAAGAAACCAACATGTAAGTAGACAAATTCACAAAGCAAGTTGCTAGATCTTGATTTGTAAGAATTAAGTACATAATAAAATGTCTACAAAATTATCTAACTCAAAACACAGGGTGTTTTATGTTTTTGTTAATAAGCTATCCACATACCAAGGTACGATCAGCAGGCTAGCAGAGTCCACCACCACTACATATCCCACACGTAACTATTGAAAAGAGAGGGCACCATCGGCTAACAGAACTAGCTTCATGTCCCTCCTCATTTTGCTCTTTATAACAACACAAGCACACTAATGATAGTGAAACTGCTTATCCTCAACCAAAAGAGTAAACACTTTCAAATTTTAATATATCACAAGCTGATCAAAAAGCTACTGAGATACCAGCTGCATCAATGTATATTTTCTAAATCATATTAAACCAACAACACTTGAAATTTAATAGCTTTTCATGAGCTTCACTGCCACAAATGAGTAGTGTACAAACACATGATCTCACGATGCATTTATGAACAACTTATTCTGCAGAAATAAAAATCCAACAGCATCAACTTTTCAAAATTTGATTTTGTTATGCACACTTAGATTAGATTTGTGTTTCTTCCTATTTGGTGAACCATATGAAAGACAATGAACATAAAACTGGGAACATCTGCAATTTATAAACCAGCTCAAAGAGGCTAAGAACACTCACGTCAAATGTACTCATACCTTGTATCTCAATTTCTGCGTTCATTTGCAAGAGTAAAGCCCTGTTGGCCATAAAGCAGGAAATATTTATGAAAATATTTTTCATTACTTTCAGCATTCTAATGTCCAAGTTTCCAGTTAGTATAATTTGGCTAAAGAAAACAATGAATCATAAATATTTACACCTGCCAAAATTCATCTAAATTTCATTTTTTTGGGAAATCATGAAACTTGATAAAGCAGGGGCAGTTTATGTTATACAGGTTACAAAGCAAATATACACTAGTTTGCACGTGAAATTTCTTAATACCTTCCTGCACATTTTTTGAAAATGTTTAGGGTTCTATAGTCAAAAACCATTGTTAAAAAAAAATAAAAATAAAAAGAGATCTACCTTAAAGATATCCAGACATGGGCTTTAATCCAAATAAAATATCCAAACAACTACTTAAAACTGAACTACTTGTATATACAAACAGAAAACATGCCCCAGAATTTTTTATTCTTGTATATTTACAGAAGTCATAAACCCCAGTTTCTTAGAAGTCTAACCAGGGGAAACATGACTTACATAATCTTACAGTAGATATGCAACATTACATTAGTCATCTAAGAGATATCAGAGCTAGGAACATTACCACAAGTGTGGATTTATGAAGAATATATTTAGGAACATTAAATTAAAAGAATTAAAAGAAAATATGTAAATATTAAATGAGTTACTGGTCCCCTTGTAGATAAGCTTTTCTGTGAATAACTTAGAAGAAAATGAAAAAAAACCACACCACACAACAAAAACCAAGCAACAAATCAAGAAACTGTGAAGTGATACTGACTCCTGACTTGTCATAGTAATACTGCACTTGACTTAAAAATACCATTGGGGGGAGAACCCCACCAATTTCAGATAATAGGAGAATAAAAAAAAAGGGGGGGGGGGACTTGAAGAAGTTAAATATCTGAACATGAAAGTATTGAAACATATAAACATTCATTGAACGTACAAAAATGCAAGCCAAGATCTGGAGAAGATGTACATATCTTCAACAGATAAGGAATCCTGAAAGGAAGAGCAAACAAGTGGCTAGAAATTGTGATATTCTAGGCAGAGGGAGAAAAGTTGATTTCAAAAAGAATTCAGTCTGGGCATTGGTAAAGGAGATGTTCCCCATGAATGAAACCAGAAAACCTCACTATAGAGCTCCCCTACAACTTCAGGTGGAATATTAAATTCTAGTCTGAGGGTGTCATTTACACACATATGAAGGTGTCAAGGGAATCAGTGAGAGTGCAAGAGCTGGAAGAGAAAAGAGGGAAAGTCTTTGTACTACTTCAATATACTAAAACTTTGGTACAGTTTCCAGGTGAAGAGATGGAAGCCAGTAAGAATATTCAACCCACTTAGAGATGCTGCCATCACCTACTCTTTAGAAAGATACTTGGAGATGTAGAATATCATTGATGTTTAAGAGACAGACTAGAGAGGGACACTCTGTAACACACTACAGAGGAAGTCTCATAAATGAAAAAGTGGATAAAACTTGCTGTCCACCATCTAGCTTTATGGGTTCACTTTTTATAATTCAACTACTGCAGTACAGCGGTCTGTTTCACCTGAGCACATCTATACAAGAATAAACATTCTGCAGTCCCATGAAAGCTTTTAATCTCTTATTTTTATCATCTTAGACTTTGATTCAACATTAGCAGTAAAGCTTTAAAATCCTTGTCCTTCGTCCCAAAAGTATTTGCACCTCCAAAGTTACACTTTATTTAGCCCACCATATTAATTTTCTGTGCTGCAAGTTGGAATGTCAGTGTACATTAACACCTGATCTATAAAGGGAATGCTGAGATCTCACTGGAAGTATTAGTCACTGCACCCTGGGAATGCAGGGTGTTTGTGTTTGTGTTCTCGGCTCAAATATCTGAGCCAGACATGCCTTGATTCTTAATGAAACATAAACACCATCAGATTCATTATCTAGAAACACTTCAAAATTAAAAACTTTCTCCAACTTATTTCGCAATTACTAACGTCCATGATACTTTAATACTTTTTGAGTGGTTTCTCTCTTTTATTTTTTTTTAAGGGAAACCCTTTAGATATTTTTGCATTTAACAGCTGAGAAGGTATTTTAGCCCAAGGTTTGCACTGTCACTAAGTTGACAGTTAACTTAAGATCTCATTCAGGAATTGATCACATCCTGGATTACAACATATAACAACAAGGTGATTTCTCAGTCTTATTGATCGTTCCCTGGCTACTCCAGAGGGCATTCCTACCAATCCTACTTCTAGACACAGCCCTAGGTAGTACTTCATTGCCTGAACTCCTCTCTTTCATATGTTCTCACTCGCCAGCTACTTGGACCTCTCTACTGAAATAAATTCATGGGAGCTACACCCATTTTCTCCTTTTTATCACATATTTCTCTTTTACAACTTTATATCCAAGCCACTCAAAGGTTCTTTGACTTTGTTTTACAGTGAACGTTTTTACTTTTCTTGGGAATTCCCTCCCCAGAAGACTTTTTTTCATAAATTCTGTAGGTGTAACTATAATGGTGTCCTCTTTTGTGCCCCCAGCCTCTTTTTTTGTGGTGGTTTGTTTGAACGGATGGTCAAGTGCTACCTCCCCTACTTTGAAAGAGGGGTTTTGTTTAAATGGAAAAAAAAACAAGTAGAGCTGGTGTATTCTGTATTGCTGCCGATATTGACAACTGTCACAGGTAGCTTGTCACTAACCTTTTCAGCTAAAAGAGCAGTTGTACTTGTTTGGTGATGTTTGTTACATACTATTAATTGCATAGGAAGATGCCATAGACTTACACTTGGTCATAATGGAAACCAGGAAGAAAGGGGAAAGAAACATAATGTAATTAAAGGCAAGGGAAAGGAAAGATATAACATCAGATACAGTTTCCATGGAAATAAAAAGCTGTGAAAACCTTTTCTTTAGTGTTTCCAAACAATTCTCTCTATTTAGACACCTGAACCAGAACTTCAGCTACTGTA
>WKFP01014703.1:1068597-1087086 GCA_011057875.1 Pterocles orientalis
AACATACGTCCTCCACTAAAAACCTCTCTAAAATGGTCTCTGCTATAATTATGAGAACCTGTTACACAGTATTCAAACTAAATATTATTTTCTGCTGATGTCGTAGCAGTGCTAAGTCATGATGATGTCTCTATGTCTATTTGAACATTTTACCTATACATCTCCCTGTCTTCTGTATAATAAGTCAGTTCAGGGAAACTAGTCAATATATCTGGTCAGTGGCACTCACACACAAACAATGAGCAATTTTGTAAGTCTTCAGAGAAGATTCCATAAAACATTTTTTTAATACGCAAAGAAAATGCATTTACATAAAACAAGGAGATCTGTGTCAACCTAGATACACTCTGGACTGTGAGTGTGGACTGTGTAATGAGACAGACCTACAAATTCTTAAATCAAGATAAAATATTATTAGGACCTATTAAAAATTTGGAAGAAAAGACATACATTAAATGACATCTGTCTGTATTCTTCAGGAAGACTTTATAGCAACAACATAGAGGGAACGGTACAGACACACAAACCAGAAATACATGTGGAACTATATCAAGGTGGTTATGTTACATATAACTCTAGAAGAAATATATATACTTCATTTACATTTACATGCACATGTTATAAAATAATTGTTTCTTTATTAAAATTAAGCCTCATGGGAAAGACTTTTCTGATTCAAACAGAACTAACCTTTACACTCTTTTTGAAGAACAAATGAGTGAGGAGAAGGAAAAGCAATGTGGGCTCTATATATCTTTCTTACTTGTCGACAAACTGAAAATAAAAGGAAACTTGGATATTCTACGATCTACAGCCTGACAGATAAACCAGAAGCAGAATGTTAATTGGTGTTTCATTTGCTTTTGTGGTAAAGAACAGAATGATTGTTTCCATCTATCTAAAGCATATGGAGGGAGGGAATCCATTATTGCAAAATCATCTGTTGAAATGATGCTGTGGGGTGTATTAGGATGTCCAAAGTGGGTAAATCCCTAATTCAAGAAGCACTGTATCTACTTTATTTTGCAGAACAAAATTTTGCATATACTGATTTAACAGTTACAGAATAATCTTCCAAATACATATTGCTTTTTTGTTTGTTTTTAACACACAAGCGCGGTGTGCTTGGATCTTTTCCAAGAATGTAACCTGTAAGTTACTGGCTGTTTTCCTCAACTATAGCATCAGAAATTAGTTTATGCCTTAAGTGAGGGGACAATGAGAACAGAGGAGAATAAATGGTGCAGATGGATGCTGCCTAACAGTAAAAAATTTTGCACAAATGAGCAGATTTAACAAGAATGTTGAGTACAGCAGTGTCTCTTCTTTAAGGCTAGAGGAACAACATAGAGCAGCAGTAAACAATTAACTGGCAAATTATTAGCTCCTACTAAAGGACATACACAGAGTACTGCAGTCTTTGACACAATTAAAATTTCAGTGAGGTTTTTTTTTATGACAAGTGTCAGAAGAGACTTTTGTAAAACCTCTATTAGAGACTGCTGCTTTTGGACTTCTATATTTTAAAACAAAATGGATATCACAGACATAAGTCTGTAGAAAAGACACTTGTGAGATCCAGAATTAGAGCTAGAAAGAACAAGCCCGAGATCCAGCAGGGCTAGAACAAATGTGTAAGAAGAATATAATAACAATATGGGAACTGGCACGATCAGATTTTTTTCCCCCGTATTTTGTTTCATCTGGGTTTGGAACAGTCCTCTGAAATAAAATAGTACACAGTAGTGTGCTATTATAAAACACCTTTTGGAAACAACTATTACTCCAGCTACTTTTTTGGAGCAATGTAGTCCCTAAATTTCTGGAACAGTAAGCAATCACCAAAGCAATCAACCGATTCTGATGAAATAGTTACCAGGGCAAAAAATTCTGTGAAAATACAGTAATTGTCGGAGTCCTGCAGTATGCGCTTTCAATTGTACACTTTATTCCAGAAGTATACAGTATATGCTTCCAGGAGATCATAAGAGACCTGGAAATATATGTCAAGGGTCTTAACTAAAGCTGATGCTGTCATACAAAAAAATGGAACAAAGGATTGACATATACATGGAAATATATCTGGTTTTATTGCATACAGAAAACTGGAATGACAAACTACTCTGACTACAGCTGTATTGGCTGTCTGATAGGGTCACTATCAAAGATAAACAGTGAAAACACTTTGAAAGAAAGTGGAAAACTTGAAGTTGCTCAACTGGAGAGACGAAAGACAGAGCAAAGAGAAAGGGATGGATCAAATCTATATGATATTACTCTCAAATGAACACTAGGTACAGAAAGGAAAAGGGACTGCTGAAAGCTCAGGAATTATCTTAATGTTATTTACATGAATTTTAAAATGTTAGTATAAATGTGTGTATTGTTAAAAAAATGTATACCAGTTTGAATTATTACTCCTCCTTTTCCTGTACTAACATTATGAGAAAATATCTAACAAAAAAAACCCCAAAACCACACAATCTCAGCTATACATGTATTACATCACACACTAAATGGGACAACAACAAAGCATTAAGAGAGTTAGAAGTGGGGGAAAAAATAATCATGATGCTTTAATGGGTAAACAAGAAGCACTGAATAATGTCTTTTAGAGTGTTAGCACGGCATTGACCATGGACAAAGAAAGAGAACAATTAAAGAGAAGTATACTTCTTGTTAGTGGGAGTTCATGGAAACAGATCTTGACTAATGTTTGTTAGATACTGTTCTCCAATAATCTACTAGAATAACATAGATAACCACATTTATTTTTATCATTATGTTTAAGTGGAGAGGTCTCAAATCTTGAAGCACAAATGCTGTTTAATGGCTATACACCTGCAAAAGTCCACACTTGGTTCTTGTTCATTCTTGTCCTTAGTATTTTTATTGATGAATTGGGGGGAAAAAAACCTACAGCAACATAATCGGGAGTAATAAAGCTGAAAGGTGAAACAAAGCTTTGTGAAAGAGTTAATAAAGAGGACCAATGAAGAGGAGTCTTGGGGGTTAATCAGGTTCAAGAAAAAAAATATACAGCTGGAGAATTTAAATCAGGTAACTATCAGGGGTGCAACAACTGAAAAAGTTTTCAGTAATCATTCATCAATATAATAAACTACAACATACATTTGTGATCAAAAGCACAAATAAGAGCCAAAGATGCCTAAACTGGGACTCAGAATAAGAGGGGAAAGCTACTATCTGATAACAGCTATAGGAATACAATCAACAAGATCATGTCCTGCCTTAGTATTAAAATAAAAGAAAGCTTCTGAGGAACGAGAAGAGGTTTGGAAAAGAGCCACAAGACCGATTAGAAGATTGGTAAACATGCCTTAGAGAGAGGTTCCAGGATTTAAATCTATTTATCTTAGCAAAGAAAAGGTTCAGAGGTGATTTGATCTAATGTGTTAAGTAGCTACATGGGGATTAGTAATGCAATAAAAAGGAGTTCTTCAATCTCTTTTAACAAGCACCAGTAACTGGAACATGGATCTAGACAAATACAGAATTGATGTTGTTAACCATTAGCATAGCTAACTATGTGAAAAAACTCCAAACACTATGGAGAATTCTCTAGTTACTGGAAATATTTCAACAGAAAGATTAATTAGTATATCTTACCTCTAGTTTATCCTGGAACTGAATAAAACAGTTCTGAGACAATAGAGAAGAGACTACCACCTAGCTTTATTGCTGCTTATACAATCTTCTCAGTGGCAATTCCTAATTGTTCCTTAAGATTTTTATATTTTCACCCACTTCAGTCACTGTAGCACATTCTTATTAATTACCTTTGCACTCCAGTAGCATTTCAGTGTTATTCAGCCTATCACAGAAATTCCATTTGACAAATATACACCTATATATATACATACACACAACACACACATTTTACAGCAAGATCAAATTAAAAACTACTGTTTCCACAAAACTTAAGCTTACATTTAGAAAAAGACTGAGTCAATGGACTGTCAATTTCTCCTTATCTCTTAAATCACCCATTGCAAGATTTTTTCATGAAAGCTGCAAACAAATTCAACAGTGGTGTTTTATAAGATAATAAAATGCAACAAAGTACACTTCTATACTAAACAAAAAGAAAATAATAACTGCATTTAAATTGGGTATACGTGAACTTCAGGGTGTTTGCTTGGCATCTTCAAAAGAAAGGGAAAATAAATACTCTGTCTTAAACCATGAAGAGTTTAAATGTGTCCTCACCATATAAAGATCGCTTATGCACATCCCCATTCGTCTTGCCAAAATCATGTATCTTCTGTGCTATGAGAAACCCACACAAAGGCAAGATTCGCTAAACTGTATGCACCTCCCTCACCCAGACTTTTTCCTTTTTCAGAGAATAGTCTTTCTACTCCCAGTGCGAACAGCACAACTTAGCATGGAGGTTTCTCCTTCAGCCTAGAAAACTAGTGAACACGAGTGAACTAGTCTATTCAGATCCTTAAAAGAAGAAAAAAAATAAAAGCAGCAGCATTATCCCCATTCCATATATGATTTCTATAGCACAGTTTAAAGTCATGTGGAACCTCAGGTAAATCACCAAGACCTCCCAAGTTTCCTTGTGTTTTAGCTCTTGGAGCGCTCTTTTTTTTACTGTAGTTCCACATCCACTGCTGGGTGAAATAAGTGTCCACTTAATGCCAAATTCCAGAAAAGCTGTCCCAAATGCTTATGATTACATAGGAAAGCAAAAGAAGAAGAACAGTGATCTTTTAAAATGGTGAGAGAAGTCTGTTTACAAATCCCGTATATACAAGTTTTAGTGTGTTGTTTACACCAACTTTGAGGCACTATCCACCTTTAAAATGCAGGAAAAAAACCCAAAGAACTCATTGTACTTAGTCTGAAATACTGTTTTAAAAGAAGGATTATTATTAATTAATTACTGATCTTATTGTGACCTTATTTGTATGACAGATATTACAGGGCCCTAGAACAGACCTGAGTTCAATTCTAAGTGTCACTGGACAGACAGTTAACTAAGCTGTATGCAACACAAAGTCAGCAGAAAAGCAGCATTCTTGTCACATTTACAGACAGGGAACTGAAACACAGACACTAGTAAACAGAAAACTATTGGTTTTGTCCAGAGTAAGTCACCAAGAGCCCTTATTCAGTGAAAAAGCCATATAAGCCTATACTCATCAGAAGACTCAGAAAAATTTAGGGTAAATTTTCTCCACCTAAATCTATGCATTGCTAAACCAATCTTGAGTAGGAAGTAGCAAAACACATACTTTACAAGCACATACTAAAACAACTCATGCAGTTCCTGAATTAATCACACTAAATTATACTTAGAAAACATTGTTTTTCTTCCCTTGCAGCTAATTCCAGAATGTAATCTGGTACTCTTGTTAAAGAAAAAGAAAAAGAAAAAGGTTGTCTACAAACTTACAGTGAAAAGGATGCCTCTAGTGTAACAAATTTACATTTTCTGATAAATACAGCAAATTTCCTCAAAGGAAATTATGAACTGTTTTCTAGTGAAAGGATCCCAACGAACAAGGAAATGAAGCTCAAAGACTTAATCACATATTCACCTCTGAAATAGATAAAAGTGAAGAAGAAACATCTTAGCTGAGAGATTTAGATAGAACACGCAAAAAAAAAAATGTTTGTTAGAGGTTATTAAGCACTGAGAAAAACTACTCAGTAGGTCAAGTGGCTGTGTGCAGTACAGATGTAACTGATAAAAGCAACAAATCAGGCTGGAAAACAAGGAAAAGGTAAAAAAGGTAATTCACTGGGAGGGAAAAAATCCACTAATTTCCTAATTACGTATTTGTCATGTGGACTTTTGCTAATCCTCTGAAGTGATGCACTCATCAATCTTTGACATTTTGCTAAAGACACCTATATATCCATAATGAGAATTTGTGACATGAGATACTTCAGTGTTTCTTTCTTACATTTCAGGATTAGGTTGAGGATTTTTTTTAACCTTTTATTTATAAGCAAATCCTCACCCTCCCCACTGCAACAACTTCTCCCACAGTGTCAAATTATTGTTTACAACTTCATTCTCCTCCTTCATTCAGGAAAAAAGTAAAGTTAATGAACTATTTTAAGGAAATAATAAAACATCAATTTTCAGAACAGTCAATGCAGTTCCAGACAGAGAATGGGCTACAGCAGTAAAAAGGCCTTTCCTTTAACAAGGTCTGGATTAAAAACAGTTTTCAACACCCTTAAGTATTCAAGTAGCCATGAACAAATGAGACCTCCTCAAACTAAAGCAGTCCTACATTATTTCTCAAAGTAGAGAAAAACATATTTATGAACATATGCTATTTTACAGATGCATATGGAAACATCACAAAAAGATGACAATAAAATTTGAGAAGTAATGTGAAGAACTTTCAATAAGGTTATGCTGAATAATATGATGTGTGAATTTGTCTGATTGCACATGAGCATTTTAAATGAAGAAGTATCACATACAGTCTGCTGCAGAGACAAGCATTGTTTGCTGCTGCTTCATTAAAATTTTGCAAGACAACTGAAGCTTTCAGCATGTAAGAAAACTAAACAAGGATAAGGTTTTAAATGCAGACAATTCAAAAGGTTATTGTAAGATTCACATTAATATTTGGGGCGTGGGGGAAACAATCACTATAATTTATATTTAATTTCCTTATATTATATTCATTACCACATCACAACGCAAATATTATGAGAAAAAATACTAATCATTTGACCTCAAAATTCAGCCCCGCAGTTATTATGTATTCAGAACAATATTTAAGCATGCAGATCAAGGGTACATACAAATCTCTTTTGTGTCAATAGAAAACTAGGCATATGCTTAATTGCCCTTCTGTGCTACTTTGCACAATGTTTTATTTGAGTGGCCTATTCTTATTCTAAAATCTAAATCTAAAATCTAATCTAAAAAAACAAAAGGGAAAAATACTAACAAGAAGTTCAATAATACAAAGAATCCAAATGAAATAAGCACGTTCTTAGTGCAGTCCTCTGAGTGGGCTAACATGGACCTTGGATGCAAAATATAGGAAACATCAAGTAGGAGTAGGGAAATGATTTAATGGCAACATCTGGCATTAGTGAGGCTTCTACTGATTCATTTCTCCGTGATTCAGAAAGGTTTCTGACAAACTAGAAAGGGTTCAGAAGGAAGTTACAAAAATAGTCTGAAGTCTAGAGAATCATGTGCTGCACAGAATTTAAAGTTAAATCCATTTCTTTCAGAGCCAAAAAGGTAACAGGATGATGATAGTATCACATAAAAGAATGTATACAAAGAGCTTTGGTAGCACCGTAATTTTGTTCAGCCCTTCTCCCCATCAGTGTGAACCAAAGAGATGAAGCCCATTGTAGATATATCTAGACTAAAAATAATCTACAAAATTTAAACAGTAGGCCAGCTAAACACAACAACCACGACATTTTCTGTAACTGAAGTTTCCAATACCAATGCTAAAAGAAGCATACATTAAACAAACTCTAAGGATTTCACAATGCTTCTCTTGACTAAATCTTCGTAGTTTGCATAACAAATTATATTGCACTAAGTCTAAATCTACAACTGACTATGAGAAAGGATCTAACCACCTCTTCAGGAATTATTTTCCTAGTTATTGCATTTGTAACTTTGAGCAAACATTGTGTTGCAATATTTTGAGCTTCTACTTCAAGTTCCAAGATTTCAAAACTAACAATTATCATTGTAAAGCAGTTAGAAGACTTTTAGTTTCTTTATAGTTTATGTGATCTACTGGATGAGACATTTAAAAATCTGTAAACATACTTACATGCATTTATTATATGCTATGCTACTTAACATTTACAAATATACACACTAATTTGATTAAATCACATTTTTCTTTGTGCCTTTGAAAGCAACTTAGATAAAAACTATGCAATCATATACGTATCATTTTCCTTTGGCAAGTGTCTCATGTTTGTCAGCCTTCATGATTATTTTTTTAAAAAACACACATCTGCTGCCCAGAAGGAGAAATAAAAGTACAAAACGTCCCTTCAGATTCAAAAACAAGTCGTTACCATATATGTCTCTCCTCATGTCATAAATGTCTCAAAAATATCTCTACCACAGTCCTGTTAGCCTTAATATGCCTACGCCATGTATGTGTTACTCTACTTTAGTCCATTTGCGTAATGGTGTTTTTTTGCTATTGCTGGCTCCATTAAGAAAAAAATAATTTTGAAAATATTAACAATCTTCTACATGCCTCTGCTGCCACAGCTTCATCCTGATACATTCATGTGTCATCGGCAATGCACTCCGAAAATAAAGGCACAACCAGTCACAATATTTACATACTTCCTCATTAAATATTTCACAGAAAGACTGAACAGGCATAAGTAAGCTATGATGAGTATTATCACTTATCTTCAGAAAAGCACTTTGAGAATTTCCAGGCATGCAGAAATAAGAAAACTAAGCCACACATCAGTTTCGAGAATGCAATGTAGCCCATTAACCTTTTTCTTTTCTCTCTGCCCCTCAGAAAACATAATCAGCTGATACCAACCGTTTCTTTCACAGAATCCACCCACAGCGGCATGACCCTACTCTTCAAATAAGCACAAACCTTGGCAGGATCAAGAAGCCTGGGGTTTTTTAGTTTGATGGACAATGTTAGTTAACATAGGTATTTCCTTTATTCCATTTGCTAGACTGAAATCAGAATCAAATCTAACATCCATGTTAGCTATTTGGAATTAGTTTCACTGCAGGAAACTAATGGTAGAGAGGGGAATCATGGTACTCTTAGTCGCTTGATATGTGCATCTTCCAGGCATAAGAAACAGTATGTTTTTTGCAAGATGAAAAAATTTCTTATGGACAGATCCATACTACTAGGCTACTAAATTAATATCTGCCTCAAGTAAAGTAGATAGACTGGTACCAGCAAGAATATGTAGGCATTAGTTTAAAAAAAAAAAAAAAAGACCTTGTTTAATGATATTCAACTTAGTGGAACAGTTCAAACAAGAATATTTATTTCCTAATTGTCTTGTTTTGCTAAGTGCTCAGCACTCGTAACATAGGAAAAATTAGGAGCATTCAGGCACCTTTCATGATCAAGTCCCATCACAGAATATACATATCAGTTAGTGTTACAAATGAAGGGCATAAAGCAAACAAATGAATCCATGTACCATCAGAATTGGTGTACAGAGGTTAAAGAAAATCGATTACTAACAAGTGATGTATATGACAAAGGCAGAGGAAGGCAACCAGCCCAGAAAATTAATCAGCATATAAATTAATCTTCTTACCTAAGAACAAATTGGAGTCTGGAGTACTGCTTTCAATATACCAGAACGATAAAGCTTTCTGCTGGAAGAATACTAACATGATATAGCAGAATATAGAGGCAGATAGATATTGAAAGAAGAAGGAGAAAAAAAAAAAGTTTCCAACTTTCTCTAATTCTATTTACTTAGTTCTACTGGTTTTATTTAGCTCATTAAACAAAGGCAGTAACACCTTTGTCTGATTCTTGATTGGCTTGCTTAGAGTGTTAAGATTGAACTGAAACACCTGTAAAAACTTTATAACCATTTATGCATCAAATAAGCTGCTTTCAAAATGCTATGAAAGACTTAAAAAGGAAGAGAGACACAAATATAGAAAGAGTGTGGTGGTATGTATGAATTAATGTCACTAATAAACTATTGGCTTATCTGAAAATTTCTAGATTTTAGACATTTACTTACACATATTGAAATGCCTTCTCCTCATAACTCGCCTTGCATTCTATCAACTTACAACTCTTTGAAACAACCTCTTTAAACATTTCCTTGCACAAGGACAGCTCAGTCATTCATACAAATATTTGAAGAACGTCAGGTTTTTTTTTCATTTCTCTCACTGTCTAATGGACAACTTACTGTACACTTAGTGTATATTCTGCTAATCTTGTACTCTGCTAGTATGATAGTAGTAAAGACAGTACACTAGTGTTGTGGCCAAGACAGTAAGGCAGGTCTTAGTTTATGTCCAATGGTCAGGAGATGAGAGGTGGCAGAAAGAGTCTTCTCTCTCCCCCAAGCCAGCCCACACACTACTACATTCCATATCCATTATCTACTATTCCAGTAGTCATAAACACTACTGGACTAATTTCATGTGCTCCAAACAACATGCAACCCATGTAATTAGGAGCTGTGACGAATGCTGTTGGGAGCAGTGAAAATGTTATATCCGTACAGCCTTCCTAGAATGGCTTAACTTTAGATGCATCAGAGTTCCACAAGTCTATTAAGATTTACTAAGATATTTACTCTTCTTTAGCTATTAAAAGGATCTCCCTTTGACCTTTCCTTTTACTTGCCTGACATTCTCTTACAATAAAACACCTCTGAGCCACTCAAAAATAAATGCTGATTTAATGTTTTCTGCTGGCAAATCTTATGATTTTCTATAGATGTTTGACAGCATGTTACTTAAATATTTCATCTTTCAAAAGTACCAACTTGTAACCTTAGAGTTAAAAAGAATGAACATTAAACAACTATTCTTTGTATAACTCTTCAGCCATTAAAAAGGTTTCATCAAATGAAATCACAATACTGGTAAAACTATTTAGTGTTGCACATCGTTTTCAGATAACAGATTAGTACTTTAAAGCCCTCCATTTATTCAAAGATAAGAAACTGGACACAAACGCATAAGTTCCTTCTGACTTAGCCATGTTCTTCAGACCTGCCTAGCCTTGACAAACCTGGTGCAGAATATAAAAATTAACGTACTGAGTCTGACCAATGATTGCTGTGGCGAACACGGCCATAGCAGTTTGTAATGAAATGCATACATGCACAAAGCAAGCAATGGGGATACTCTTTCTACTGTCTTCCTGGCCTCCAGCCACTTTCATGGGACTTCACAGATCACATATGCTTTCTAGGAGTATAAGAGAAATTAAGTTCTGAATTTAAAAAGTAAACCTTTTTAAGATTAAGAATCTTTCATACTGTCCATCTCTCTTGTGCAGTTGGCTTAGATTGTATAAAGATGTCAGTCACCAAAGTTGTGTACTCCTACAGGAGCACAATTTTTAAAACTCACGTATTTTGAATTCACATATTTGAGACAGATTTTTTACCAAAGATTTACATTATTTTTATTCATTTCATCTGATTAGATTACTTGGATTAGGATAAAAAAAAGGAAGAAATGTGATCCTTTACATAACAGGTTTTTTTCTGTACAGTGCAACTCAACATTTCGTATGTTGCTATAGCTCAAGGAAAATTTAATGTAGTTTGGAGAATAGTGGAAGGAATCTAATCCTGATCATAGCCATATGGAAGAACTAGAGGATGCTCACTTTAGATTTTGTATTAGTCATTATTCTTACATTTGGCTATTACCACCATTTGTCTGGGTGTGATGACAAAATCGCCAGAAATAGTCAGCTTCACACATGGCATGAGATGCCTTGCTAGGTTATATTCCTTCTTCTGAGTCAACAGTTGCTATTTGTGGAGTTTTATACCTTGTTTTTACCATTCAATGCAAATTTAAAACCTGCTTGCAGGAGACCTTTAGGACGTAGTCTTATTCTCACAGAAAGCAGTAGAAAAACTCCTACTGATTTCAGCCTCGTTACCAGAAGAAACCAACCAAAATACCTCCCTGGGAGTTTCGCCTTTTTGTCCTTTGGGAGTTTTTTCTTTTTCCTTTTTTTGGGGGGGGGGAGAGGAGGGGTTTGTTTGTTTGTTTCTTTTGGTTCTCAGTTACAGCCAAAAGTCTATTGAAGAGCAAACACAGACTTCCTGAATCCCTCTTTAAAGTTCATACGCCACATCATTCTTAACTTCGTCCCTTGCATCTCCTCTTCCCTTCCATCATCAGCATACTGAAGAACCACTTTCATGCCATGAAGCATTTTCAAATATTAAGTTTGATCATAATTTTCTCTTTGATGTGAAAAACACCTCTCTTCCCCAACCACCTATTTTTTCTTATCAAATATTATTTACATGGAAACTAGGTTTCCTTTCCCTCAGCCCATCTGAAGAGGGCTTTTATACATCTGGCAACATCAGCAATAAGAAACAGGAAAAGTCCATTCCTGCTCAAAGAGGCTTAATGTTCAAGGTAGATTCCTAATTTAAGGCAGGTATGGGCACTGGTTAAATACACCAGAATATAAGAAGAAACACAAAGCATTTTTAATTTGTCTGGATAACCTGTGACCACGCACATTATCCTTATGGCTCTCAGAAAGGCCCTGAAAGAAGGTTGAAGGTTGGCACCTTCCCGAAGGCCCAGTATTTGTCTAGACAGTTGGAGAAACAGATGGTGAAAGCAGAGTCATAGAATAAATGCAGCTGAAAGGGACCTCAGGAGGCCATCTGGTCCAAAGCCCTGCTTGATGCAGAGCTAACTTGTTGTATGATGAATTCTATTGCCACATAATGTGTTGTATGATGAATATCCAGCTGAAGTCAATGACATCAAATTCCAGTTCCGTGGCAGAGAAATAAAAGCTGTCTTCTCAGGATAAAACACACTAAGGAAGTATAGAGCACTGTAATTCTGGCAGGGGAGATTTCATTTCAGGAAGATTAATTATTCTTATAGCCAGAAGGAGGAAGTATTTTGGATCCTTGCATTTTCAGACCAAAAGCATTTTACGATGTTACCATGGATCCTGTACTGTTCCTACCCTCATTTGATGTAACATTAATTTTCAGAATAGAAAGTGATTTTCTAAATAGTTAATTAAGTTTAGACATTTCACCTTTATACAAAATCCAAAATACAATACAAAGGACTTTTCCACTGAAAATTCTCTATATTTTAGACAAATTAAGATAGGCTTTGTCAGGAATGAGGGGTGAATCTCTGTGACAGAGAAGGAAGAAAGAGGGCAAGGGAATTCCTCAAAGCTTAGAATGTAAATGCATTCAATAGTTGAGAGCTAGGTTATGTGTTCTTGTGCACCACCAAGCACTTGACCCAGACTGGGGTAATTATAGTTACAGTCTTTCCATACTCATCTAATTAGTCCTGGCCACCTTATTTCTACCAGACAGGTAGCACACGCCTAAAACAGATAGTACACAAAGATGTAGGCAGCCCTGAGAAGAAGCTGAAATAAGTTACTACGACTTAAAACATTTTTCTCTTCTGTATTGGGGAAAAAATGGCTGGAACCTTGTCTCCCTCAGTAGCATCACATAAGAGAGCCTGAACCCACAACTTCAGCGCCCTCCCCCTGGACAGCTGTGGGGTTGGAATCACATCCCTGTCCAGAGTGCTGAAATTCACGGCTCCTGTATATATGTGAAGTGCGCTTCTATCTTACCAGGTGCTTCAACCTTGAATTGGCAACTCTTAATAATTTACATGAATTCAAATGCCTACTAAAAAAGTTGGAACAAAATTTTAGTTGCATAGACATTACCCCAAATTTTTCATCTCTCAGCTTTCTTCCCTTATGTGTTCTCCTGGCTGTTCAAGCTTTTTGTTCCTCTGATTATTTTCTACAGTTGCTCTTCATATTCAGCTGTAGAACTACCCTCAAAAGCATCTCAAGGAACCTGGGATCTAGGTACCTACTTTATACAAAACGGTTACCTTTTCAAATCTGCACTAAACTAATAATAAAACCAAATGTAGTACATAAGTCGCATGATTCAGAAGCTGCCCGGGGGGGGGAAGATCAGGAGTGGCTTGCAACCACATTTTGGATGAACCCACAGGAGCTGAAGATACAGACCTTCAGTAACAGAACCCAGCATCTTTTATTTGTACTGCTTCCAGCTGGAACAAGAAAAGTGCAAGAAACCTTTGTCTCACTGAAATGCTTTCAGATAGCTTAGTAATTTGTGGTTTTAATGCAGAAATAAAAATTTTCAACTCAGTTGTTAAAATAATCAAAACTTTTCTTATACATTCTCTTAGGGTTAGGGATGAGCTCCTTAGTGTAAGCATTAATGTGCTCTGTTATGATGACTAATGTTTTTGGTATATATTGCACGCCTTTGAAAGAATTATTGGTACAAGTACCCTAAGATCTATCATAAAAGATTTATAATACAAGAGCCAGTAGAATTTACTGGTACAGCCCTTTTAATACTCCATTCCCTCCCCCAGTTCGGTCGTACATTAACATCAAGATAAGGGAGTCAATTCATCTTTCATACTCCTCTGTTTCTAACATAACACATTAATTTGAAAACCTGTTAGCTTTTATTTCTCTTAACATGTTGTAAATGCTTCCTTTTCATTATTTCAGGCAGTTTTTAAACTTGTGCTGACACATCAAAGGAACATGAAAAAATATAAAAGCAAACTCAAGTGTCTATCATCAAGCAAATTAAGAATCACAGAATCATTTAGGATGGAAGGGGCCTCTTGAAATCATATAGTCCAATCTCCCTGTTCAAGCAGAATCAGCTAGAGCAGGTTGTCCAGGCTGTCAAATTGAGCTTTGAATAAGTCCAAAAATTTCTAGAGCAGACTCTTCATAGCCTAAATGTTATACCCATTTGTTCATTTTCTTTAAAATTAAATAGATACAATGCCAGAGAAAAGAGAAGAATTTGGCCTTTGTCTCTAGCATCTGTAGAAAAACTTTTCCTGACATTGTGCAAACAGTACCACAATTTTTAAAGAGCATACCACAAATCATTCTAGAATTCATGTAATACTTCCTTGAAATCTAAAAGGAAGTTTGGTAGGGTTTTTCCTTTTTTTTTTTTCTTTTTTTTTTAGGAGTGTAGGGATGTTTTTGCCAGATTTAGACTACTACTTATATAAACAAAACACTTTCTAAACAGTCAGAAAAACAGGCACTTCTCTAAATCAGGTGTTCTCTAAAACAGGTGCTTCTCTAAATCAGTTCCTACCGTAACCCTTGGTGTTCCAAGAAATCTTAATAAAAACCTACATTATCATGAAATGTAGGCCTTACATTTTAATCCAATAACAGCTATAAACATTAGTAAAAGGCATCTATCTTGCTGGGCTCATCTCTTTTAAGTTTTCTATACTTGATGAGCTGGAAATTATGTCAAAATAAGACCCATGCCATTCCTATTTCCTGTCCTAAAGAAAAATGACCAAAAAATATAATTTTCTACAGTTAAGTACTGCTTTTTGAGATGTTTAACCTGAGCCCACTTAGGCTACCACAAAACATTGCATTTGATATCATCCAAAAAGACCATGAGAAATCTCCATCCCAGACTCACCATTTACTTGCTGTTGTCATTTCTGTATACTCATAACGGAAAAATGGAAACAGACTAAAGAAATTGGGTATTGCAGCATCTAAAGTACAATTTGAAACGTATGCAAAAGAATTGACAACAAAAGCCTAGTGTTAGCTTGATAATGCAGTAGGTGATAATGACATTTCTGGCAAAAGGTCAGCTCATCTCAAACATCTGTTAGGAATGAAACCATTAAAAACAAAGCAGTTTCATATTGTGGGGGTTTATGCAGACATTTGCTTATGTTTTGATCTGCCATGGTTCAGACTCCTTGAATTTTATCCTTCAAATTCTTTACTTCCTGTTTTTTTCTTTACAAAACTTTAAGAGAGCACATAACATTGAAACCCACAGTGACTAGCACTTCTGCAAATGTTGACCAGTTTTCTTTCATATGAAAGATGCGCTGAATTTGTCTGGTTATTGTTTAAAAGCAAACCCAGACTGTTTCAAGAGTGTAACAATATCCTACCACAGTTTTATGCTGTTTCCTAGTTTGTGAACATTTTGCACAGCTCAATTGACAATTCCTGGTTTCCTGACTAGTGTTTTCCATTGCCTTGCTCATATCTCCCATAACACCCATTTTCAATTCAGTTCAAGATTCATAACAACCACCCAGAAGCAACTACGCCACTCCAGACTGTAATGTTTAAGGGGAAAAAGAGGTAGTTTTATAATTTAGTCAAACATTTTAGAAACATTTCAGTAAGAAACCTCACCAGATGAGTTCTAGATTTCAAAATGCCCGAAGTTACCTTTTCCTAAAAAAACTCATGATGATGTGACAGAGGCTTTTTCTCAGTGAGTAAAACTGGACCCCAGACATTCTCTAAAGGCAAGAGAGAGAAAAATACATGTTTCTAATGCCCCCAAATGGAGTAACCTTTTATTCTTAACTTCAAAAGAGGGACAGTAACTGCATTTATGCAAAATGGTTATCAGTTAAAATTCCAGCACTGGAAGCACAAATTATGGTGCAGAACTCCATCACGCATCTTTGGCCTCCACATATATTGCATTTTTTTGCTGCAATCTCAATTCAGCTAAAGAGGCCAAGTCTGGGTCCACTGTAGTCTGATCATTGGAATGCATTAGAATATTCCTGGCTTGTGAGAGCTCTAGACATGAATAGTCTCAGTACGATTATGGCCAAGAACTCAGGCCTCCTTCTAAATTAATATGATTATTATAAAATACAACCACTCTTTTTAAATACTTAACTGCTTTCAGAAGCAGACGTTCACTCTGAATCCCTAGTGGCCACAAGTGCTAGCACGTAGCCATGATTTAAGCATCTCTCTAATCCAGAGAGCACTGGATGTTCAGAACACTCCCTATCAGTCACACAGAAAACCTTATTCAATATGAAATCGCAAAACTCAGCTTTTTCTTCACTAAATCTGGAAAGACCATAAACCCTTAGCTGAGAAATCTGCCAGACACACGACCAATCTGTTAACAGAAGAGGCAGGGCTGGAAAAAACAGGAAGGCTGAGATGCCTCATGATGCCACGTGAGAAGAGACATAAATGGGCAGCACGTACTCATATCATTAACACTACTTTGTTCCTCCACCATGGCTTCTCTGGGAGTACAAATAACATACAAATGAGCTGGAAGCAAAGGCAAATGGCAGGAGCTAATTACCATCCCAATCCATGTCTCCTCCAACTCATGTTGGATTTTAAACAATCCCAGTACTCACGGAATATACTAAACACAGTGGACTGAATCTTAAACTGTTCTGAAATTTTAATCACATAATATTTCTACAACCCAGTGCAGAGCTCCTTAATGGAAATGAAATCACTGAAGATGAACAATGTTCTTATCGTTAAGGCGCCACTACTCAGGGCCTTAACAGTAAGGATAGTGGAAAAATGTTGGTACTTGCAATTAAATGAAACCCTTCTGTGTACAGTTTTGTCATCTTTTACCTTTTTTTGACACAGCCTAGACTTTCTATATGAAAAATATGAAAATTATATTCCTTTTAGCAAAACATGATTTCTCTGCACACCTGATCTAGTCGGAAGTGTCCCTACCCATGGCAGGGGGGTTGGAACTAGATGATTTTTAAGGTTCCCTCCAAACCAAACTATTCTGTGTTTCTATGTATGGGACTTCTAATTCATCTTAAAGTAGTCAGGTGTCAACTAATAATCAGTGACTTACATGAAATCCATTATGCCAAACAAAAGAGCCTGAAGACATTACACAAATTATGTAAATGAACTGTGGTTTTGAACAAAAGGCCCTTTGGTAGCAAGCTGGAAAACTATTACAGGTGTAACTTTCAGTAAGGGTCAGGAAAATTCATTCATTAGATTTACGGGAGGTAAGAATTTCTTATAAATATTACAGGACCATTAAAAAGTGTCATCACTTTAAAATGGACTTAAATCACATTCATTAATTATTAAGCATTACTCTAGTTCTTCACTGATGTTTTTAATGGAATGAAGTTTCCTCAGCTGCAGTAACGTCACTGCTATCTATTTATAGACAACTGTCTTTAGGTATAGAAGTGCCTTTTCATGTCGGTATCAAAGCAGATTTCACTTTGTAGCAAGACTTCTAAATTAAATTAGAATAATCCATTGTCTGGCGAATGAGACAGAACTGAGGATACCTATGAATTTAGTAGCATCTCAGGTCCTCATTCACAATACTATCAACAAAACAAAGTCACATTTACAGGTTCTTTTTCTTAAAGAGAGAATACAGTCTCTTTATTTACATTTAAAAAGGCTTAAGAGGTCTGAACAAATGATGTAAAAAAAGCAACCTGTTGCTCACTTCCAATCTTTTGATTCCTCTAGGCTACTAATATTAAACATTTCCAAAGTCAAGTAGAGTCCAACTTAATTAATTTATTGATTTTTTTTACCTTAAATACAGAACTATACTACCTGCCAATCTTAATCTACCTCATTAATGAGGGTTTGCATCATACTGAGAACTTTCCATCATATTCCAGATCCCCACCACGAATATGAAAACACTGTGATAATGGGGGGGGTGGGGGAAATTGCCTCTTTAAAAGTCTGCAACACTAGCTACTAGGCAATCTGTAGATAGTTTATACCAATAGATACTGGATGCTAAATAGAAGTGTCATCTGTGAGGAAATTATGAGTTCTGTATTTCACTATGCATGCAGAAGCAGGAATTGCATACTCATTTGCCCCAGTGGTATGCATCCCGAGCAGCTCAAAATCTAGCTTAAAAGTA
>WKFP01014704.1:22916-45014 GCA_011057875.1 Pterocles orientalis
GTGGGGGGGCTGTGAGATATGCCTTATACACGGGGATGCAGCTGGGGTGCTCCCCAGGCTTGCACAGAACTCGTGCTGAGCCCTGGGATTTGGCAGGGTCACCCCCTCCCCAATTATTTCCCCAAAGGGACTTTCTGGGTTCAGGGTTTGGGCACCCCATCATGTCTCAGTGGGTGCTTGGCTTGAAACGGAGCCAAAAGCTTTGGGAAGAGCCGTGGGTCTGTGTGCTTTATTTATCTGGATGGTCATGACCTGGTTGCTCACGCTGGAATTTCGGGACCAGTTGCCTAATCCTCTTGTAAGCCAGAGGGAAAGGCTGCCTGGCGTGCAAAAGATGGGGAAAAAAAAAAAAAATCACATTGGAAAGGTTGGGGGGGGTCACATCCTGCAAAGACCAGCCTGGCAAAGCGTGTGACAGCGGTGGGAAGGGGACAACCATGGCAGCACAGGGGACAACCCGAAGGTGGGATGCTCCTGGTGGCTCTCGCTCCAAGGATCCCGTCCCGCCCGCCGTCCGCTCGGCTGCTGACCGCTAATTGCCAGCTGCTTGTTTTTTTGGGGGAGGTTTATGGCTCCTCATCAGGAAACTGCGGGGCTGGGAGACAACCTCCCAGCATCCATCCCGCTGGGATCGGCTTTTTGGCGGAGTCGCTCTCATGTGAGCTGTCCCCGGTCAGGGACAGCAATTCTGGCAAGGGGGGTCGGGGAAACTATTTAGGTGAAATGTAATGCAAAAATTAAAAAAAAAAAAAAGATAAATAGGTTGTGAGCCAGGGAGAGGCTCGGTGCATGCAAGGAGAGGAACCCCCCCAGACCCCAGTCCCTTTGCTGTGATGCATCCTGCAGAGACGGGAGATGCTTGGGGACCGCTCTGCGCATCGCTCCCTGGGGAGGGACACCAGCCACTGCTGCCCCCCGAGCCCAGAAAATGAAAAAAAAAGCAATCAGCCCTCCTGCTCCTTCTTTCAGATGAGGAAAGGGCTTTAATCAGAGTCTGCGAGGATGAGGAGGGTTGTGAATCTCTCTGGATCCTAAGCCACGATCCTGCCCAAAACACTGCTTTTGTCAGCATCACGCAGGAGCCATGACGAAAGCCACTTTAATCTGACTTTCTTCAGCTCCATCGACATCTGCTCGGCTGAAATGCAAGATGCCAAAGTGTCATTTCGTTGTCTGTGCTGACCCTTAATGATTTTTTTTTTAATTTCCGTACCGGAAAACCTCCTGGTGCCAGAAAGCACCAGGCTTTCCGTCTGCGTTTCCATCTGGAAATCAAGCTGCCAATGACAAGCGAGGGAGAAACCACCCCTTGGGGACAAGAAATGGCATCAGACCTCTTAAAAATGGAGAAACTGTCCACAGCTGCCGGAGGGAGCGGGGAGCTGCGGGATCTGGGGGATCAGGACCCTCCCCAGGCAGCCGGAGCATCCCAGGGGTGGGTCTGAGTTGTCCCCCATGGCAGCGGAGAGGCCAGCATCTTCCTTTCCTTCTGGGCTGTCCGCCCTAAAAAAAAAACAAACTGAAGGGTCCAGGCAGCAGGGCATGGTTCAGGTGGGAAATGATGGCGATGCAACACAGTGTTTTGGGGAAAAATGGTCATTTTTGGGGAGCAGAGAAGAAAGAAGGGGAGCTTGCCTGCTCCTTTCCTGGCTTGTTGGGAACATCTCCGGATCTCTGTGTTGAGACTGAGACCTTCAGCCGTGGCTTTGAGTCCAAGCCCCAGCATCCTTGCGGAGCCCCTCTGGGATTCCTGGTCCTTGGGGATGCTGGAAGGAAAGCAGAGCCCCGGGAAGATGGGGAGAGGCAGGCAGGAGGCGGCGGCGGTTCCGGGCAGAGGATGGGCAGCCAGCCCGGGGAGACGGCGTGCGGCGCGGTCGCTGTTAAACCCGATTAAATGAATTAGGCGAGGAAGTGACTGCAGGGAAGATGGCACGGCTGGGCTCCTGACCCAGCGTCGCAGCCGTGCCAGGGTTTACCTTGGCATCAGATGTGGGAGCTGACAGCAATTCCCCACGGCTTGAGCACGGCGAAAAGCGGAGAAGCATTTAGCTTTACCGTAGCTGCCGTTTGCTTTCGCAGCTGGTTTTAGATCGCTGCATCCCCACATATTGATACAAAACCTTTCCAGCTCCTCTGGGTCCCTGGGGTCACCCCATATCTCCCATTTTCCTGGATTCACCGGGTCCCTTTTTGCTCATCAGGGACTAACGCCAAGCATCATCCTCCTCCAGCATCCCCAGAGGGCAGAGCTTGCAGTTGAAATCAGGCTGTACTTTACCTTACAAGGGTACCAGCCCTTTTTGGGAGGGCTGCTGGGGTACCCAAAACACCACAGGCTTCAAATCAGAGCCTGCTACCCAGCACCAAGACCCAGAACAAGCCATTCGAGTCCCATCCCCTGTCACTCCTTCAGCAGGACCTGGGAAGCAGCTTTTTTATTTGCAATGTAGGAATAATAACAATATTTTTTTTTATTCTGGCTTTTTGATTCAGCCTTGCAGAGGGTGAAGGTCTCTTTGGAGTTGTCTTCAAAATCGGTTGAATTGCTGCTATTTTGGCTGCTGGGGGGGATTTGCCAGTTCCCGGCATGCTCCCAGGTCTCCATCCCTCCCTGGTACCCTGCTGTGGCTTCAGGAGCTGATGCATAAGGGAGAAAAGTGGGATGGAGATGCTCACAGCTCCTGCAAGCTCGTTTCTCCCCACAGGCACGTCCCAAGGGATGAGCCAGAGGATGCCCAGACCCTGGCATGGTGGGGTGTCTCCCAAACCATCCTCCAGCCGAAAGACACATACAGGGGAGGGCAGGAGGAAGCAGAGCCCCCCAGGGTCCTTCCCCTCCATCTGCGGGACGTGCTGCTGCGGGAAAACCAACCGCCGGGCTGGGAAAAATCCAGCCAGAGCTCGGAGATGATCTACAACTGATTAAAAACACAAGGAGGGAAAGTTTTACAAAGCCAACTGGGATGCAGAGCTAAAAATACAGCTGCGAGGGATTGTTTGTTTGCTGCGGCGATGTACACGCACAGCGGGTCCGGCACTCGCCCCCGGAGAAAGTCCTCTCCCAAAAAAGCATCCAGACGAGGCACCCAATAAGATAAATTCCCACTTGCTGCTCTTTCTGCAGCTGAAGGGAGACACATCGCTTTTCCCCGAGCGGGAGAAGCCGGCAGCGAGGGCTGGACCACCTTTCGGTGATGCTCACGGACTTTGCCGTGGGGGCAAAGGCACGGCGAGAGGTTTGGAAAGGGGCACGTTGGGTCCCTGCTCCGAATTTCGAGGTGGGCACGTGTTTGGAAAGGCTCCTGGAAGCCGCGAGGGTTTCTCATGTCAAGTTGCTTTTTTTAAACTGGATTTCCCTGAAATATGGAAACATCCACGCCCATCAAATCCGTAGGGAAACACCGCCGATCTGCCAGCGCTGCCGTTCCCCAAATGATCTAAATCTTCAAAAAACCAAGAGACTAAACAGTGTCAAACTCACGTCAAGCATCTGGCTTTTTAAAAGGATCATAAAAGTTATGAGGCATCCCTGAGCACGGCGCATCGCTCCCCGCGTGCTAAACCCCGTTTATTGAGTAAAAACAGGACCTTGGGAGCTGAGCTCATGTGAGGAGGACAGCAAAGGTCCCAGGGGTTCTGAACGGGTCAGAAAATAAATCTGTGTCGGGTTTTGGGTCCCAGCGCCGTGGCTGAGAGCAGCCACCTCCTGCTCTGGTTTCGCTGCGGTTACTGCTGAGCTGCCCCAGCTGCAGAAGGCGCCAGTTTGTGGCTGAAATAAAAACACTCTAAAAAAAACACCTGAAAAATCTCATTTCTCTGAGCAGCCAGTTTCTGAGCAAGGTGCTGTCACGGTCAAAACACCAGCCCTCCGGTCCTAGAAGCTTGGCACGCTGCATCTCCCTGCCTCGGCTTCCCCTCCGAGCATCCCTTCCCAGCATGGACCCGCATCCCTCCCACAGCCATTCCCCCTGCGTCAGTTGGGGAAAATCCAGAAAATTCGTAATAAAAAGAATAAAAAGGGAAAATAATGATGGAGAAAGCGCCTGGGTGCTGGGGCCAGCCTCTGCTCAAGGACACAGAGCTCTGCCAGCCTGAAGATACTGGCTTCCTCCGGCTCCCAGCTGCGACCGGCTTCGCTCCCGTGTAGCGTCGGCAGCTCTCGCAGCGCCGATGAACAGCCCCTGCTCTGGCTCAGCTCTCCCTTCCCGCAGCCAGCACCATGCCGAGAGGAGCCCAGTGGAGCCGTCGTGCTTAAATATAAAATTTCTTAGCTCCCTCACTTCAAAAAATATATTTCCAAAAGAGGTGATGTACTGGGCTGTTATGGTTTAGAATAAACGGAAAATGAATTAAACCCAAGAGACCTGCTGCTTGACATCCTAATTTTGAAAGGTTGCAAAGGCAGAGGCTGTGCTAAAAACAAATTTCAGAGTACAGACAACCATCTGGGTGTGAGCAATTTTCTAATTCAACTTCCTGCACATCAAAATGATCTGTGCCCTGGCCCCGGCCGAGCGAGGTTCCCCCAGGGCTGGTGGAGCTGTTCCTCATGCTGAGCATCCGCAGGTTTATCTCTACAAAGCACCCACCAGATGCAAACACCTCCAGCCGGGCTTTTTCCAGCAGAAACCTTCCTGGCTGCTGAATTTTAATTTTTTTTTTTTGGCATGGATTTTTGCTCAGCTGGCTTGCCAGGGAAGGGGCAGGATCAATGCACAAGGATGCATGGCAGGAGGGCTCTGCTTCCCACTGCATCCTCACCTTCTTCCTAAAAGCACCGAAATGGTGCTGGAAGAACCCCTGAGAACTCATGGAGCCCATCACCCTCCCTGAACCTGCTCCAGCACCGGTGTCCTCAAGGACCTCCTTCCTTTGCTGTAATTTCTACCCTAGAAACCACCCAGAAGATGCTGAATTCACAGCAATGGTTGGGAGAACTGGGATGGATGGATGGATGGATGGATGGATGGATGGATGGATGGATGGATGAGGCTTTGGGCAACCTGGGCTAGTGGGAGGTGTCCCTGCCCATGGCAGGGGGTGGCGCTGGATGGGCTTTAAGGTCCCTTCCAACCCAAACCATCCTGGGATTCTATGATTCTACAAAACCCGCTAAGGATGCCACTTACAGGCAGCCCAATACCCCCAGTACAGCTGCCACGGCACGCCGGAGACAAGATTTTATCTCTCTCTAGGAAGGAGGAACTGGAGGAGATAGTGTTGGCCGGGACAGATGTGAAATGTCAAAGCAGACAAGCGTTTTGAAAAGACTTAACAAGAGCAATAACTGTGTTTACAAGAAGCCATTCCAGCGCTGTTTGGTTTTGCCCGTGTTTATCCCCAGACATTCGTGCTACTCGAGTTTTGGCCACGCAGCTAATGGAGAGTGATGGGGTTTGTCATGCCGAGTGGATGTATACACCAGAGAGCATTTATTTCTCATGAGCAGCTGCTGTTTCCTCTGCTAACAACATTTTTCATCCAATCGGGGCTGGGAAATGCTCATTTACAGCTCTCAGGGCTCTGCGGAGGTCAGACCAACCTGTAGCTCCGGGAGGACAATCCCTTGGCACTTTGTCACAGCACAGTGGTACCCAGCCAGCGGCTGGGGGACAGCAGGGGCAGCCCCCCATGGGGATGCTGGAGGAAGATGCCCGAGGTCTTGGAGGGACGCATCAGTTTTGGAAACCTGCATCCTGCGAGAGTGGTCCAGCTTCCTCCAGTAGCCCAGGTCATCGCTGTCCCTGACACCCTCTGGTCTCCCAGGAAGGTTGTCATCATCCCTCATTTCTGCTGCAGGACCGTGTCCTCGATGTGGATAAGAAAGAGCACGAAGCCTTTGCAAACCCCCCACAGCTCTGCAAACTGGGATGGGGACAGGGGACAGGGGTCTGGGGACTGGGGACAGGCTTCCAGGCTCTGTCCCGGTGTGTTTGGCCATTGGAAATTCCCATCCCCGGCTGGTTTCTCTGTGGTAGCACTTTTTATCAGCCCCCAATTTGTCACCTTTCGCTTCCTGAGCTTTAGCAGCCACATCAGCCCAGAAACTCGAGCGCTCCCTGTGAGATGCTCTGCGAGCTGGAGGCTTCCCACAGCCGGGGGGGTTCGGGGACATCCCAGGACATCCAAATGCGGAGCCTCTGACAAGTCTGCGAGCGGTTCAGGGATCAAAACCAAATACCAGGAAATCCAGGGCAGGATATCCGCTGGTCCAAGCAGCTGGTTACCCTCTTCGGAGAGCTCCTTCCCTCTGAGCATCCTTCCTGGGGTGGCTGGCTCAGCATTCTCCTCCTGGACGGAACTGCTCGTGCAAGCCCGGGCGCCGGGGCCAGCTCTTCCTCCCGGGCTTGGGATTTTCCTGCCGCCTCTTCCCACCAGCAGCACCAGTTACAGCCACCCTGCAGAACAACTGGGCTCAGCTTCAAAAAAACCCGACATTGCCGCAATGCCTAATGCTTCTCGAATAGCTACGCAAGAGGTTCTTGATTCTCATTATTTATTATTATGATTAATGTGCTGTAATTATTAGAATAAATCATGAGGATAAGCAAAGTTTATAATCAATAATCTCTCTTCGAGAGGGAGCTGAAGGGCCCCGCTGTGGCACATCCATTCTGCATGGTTGCGAGTATTTGAGGAAATATTCAGCTTCTCGACAACTTTTTAAGGAAGATCAGCTTTTCCCGGGCATTGCAGCGATGCTCTCAGCGGTACCTGCTGCTGATGCCCCCACATCTCCATCCCACCCACCCAGAGACCCCGGGAGCGCGGTCCTCATCCCCTGCCAGGGCAAGGACACAGGTCTGCTCAGCAAACACCATCACGTTGCTGCTTTGCTCGATTTTTTCCCTCTTGGGGGAGAGCAGCTCGTGTTTTTCTCACATTTTTCTGAAGTCACTCTGTGTTTTCAGATGGATGCGCTAAGCTGGGAAGGATTTATTCTTGTGGGTGTGTTTGCTTTGAGACTCGCCGTTGTACAGCAGCGCCCGGTGCATTTTTAAAATCACATTTAATTCCCGTTATCCCTTGCTTGGACATGCTGGTGCCTTTCTGGGAGTGGGAGGGTGCTGGCAGCCCGCAGTGACATAGGGCTGCAGGAACAGCAGACCTCATAGGGGACACCTTTGTGATCACCCCCTGTGACGTCCCTGTCCTTTTAGGGCGTCGTTGTCCTGGCATAGGGTGTCCCTGCTCTCATAGTGGGGTCTCTGTCCCCATAGGGGGTCATTGTGGGGTCCACATCCTTACAGAAGGTCTAAGCCCTTTGTAGGGTGCCCTTGGCCCCATAGGGGGTCCCTGTGCTTGCAGGGGGATTCTGTGATGTCCCTGTCCTCATAAAGGGTCATTGTGGGGTCCCGATCTCTGCAAAGGGTCTAAGCCCCTTGTAGGGTGACCTTGGCCTCATAGGGGCTCCTTGTCTTTTCAGGGGGGTCCTTGTCCTTTTAAGGGGTCATTGTGGGGTCCTTGTCCTGGCATAGGGGTCCCTGTTCTTGTAGGGGGGTCTCTGACCTCACAAGGGGTCATTGTGGAGTCCTCATCCCTGCAGAGCGTCTAAGCCCCTTGTATGAGGCCCTTGGCCTCATAGGGGGTCCTTGTCCTTTTAGGGGGACCTGCTGTGTCCTTGTCCTTTTAGGGCATCATTGCTGGGTCCCTGACCTGGCATAGGGGTCCCTGTTCTCATAGAGGTGAACCCCCTGGTTTGTGGGACCCCCAGCTGGCCCCAGTGCAAACCAACATCTGCGGGGGTTCAGAAAAACCCACATAGCCCGATGCAAAGGGCATTGGAGCAGCACGGGGGGGTGGAGGTCACCATGAGAAGGCAACGGCCAGGGCAGCAAGGAGCAGTTAGCAAGGGCTGAGATCCGCAGAGAGCGGAACGATGACAGCAGCGCCGTCAGCCCCTTGCCAGCTGGATGTTGCAGGCTGGAGGAACAAGAAAAATCACTTTATTTGGGCAAGAAAATGGAGGGGACCTATGTGTTAAGTCCAAGAAAAACACCTCTTATCCTTGATAGCAAGCAGCGGATGGAAGGGCTTGGGCGAAGGGCGGGGACAACTGGGTCTCAATAACCTCACGCTGGTGCAGGAACTGGGGACATCAATGTGCCCGTGGCACTGGGACACCACCAGTGAGCCCAGACTGGGGGAAATCAGACATTTCTCTGCATAACAACTGGATCCACTCCCTGCTGAAGCTGGGGACAGGGACACCATCCCTGGTGGAGGGATGTCACCAGGTTTGGCTGGTTGGTTGGCCAAGTGCAAGCAAAACCCTCCAGGTAAAATCCCAGCCCTGTTTTCCTGGGAGACTGCGGGATGCTTCCCGGCACCACTGGAGCTCTCCTTTTCCCTGGAAATCCTGACACACCACAGGAGGGGTTCGCCCTTATGGCACCGTGGCGGATAAGGGAAGATCCGTGAAGTGGGAGAGAGGAGAGCAGGGCTAAGCAGTCCTCGCTGCCGGTGACTCAATTTTCAATTATCTTCAAGATCTTGGAGGGATGTTGCTCAAGAAAAAAAAAAAATCACGGAAAGCTGAGGAGGTTCAAAGGAAACGGACAGCGGGAGGGTTGTGATTAAAAGGCTTTAACTCATATCCTTAAAAACAGAGATGGACTTTGGGAGTGGTTTGGGGAGAGGAATGAAAGGCTGGGTGTGCTGGCTCAGGCTGAAGGTCTCTTTGTAGCTTGTCTCCATCAGCAGACGCTAGCTGGGATTTAGGGAATGAGTCCAAGGACAGGGCAAAGTCAGAGCAACCTCAGCCGGTGATGCTCCGAGAGCCAACCCAGCCCCCCTGAATTCACCCACCCCCTTTCCAAAGGGACCACCACCCTGCAGCAAGGAGCCAGGGATGTACGCATGGGTGGGACACCCGCTGTGCAGGGACAAGGGACGTGATGGGGTGTCCTCCCAGAGTCCCCCCAAGACATGGTGGGTCACTGGGGCTGTCAGAATGGGGGGAAGGCTGGGAAGAGCAGCCAGCTGGCCCCGCTCCGCCGGTACCGCTGGACACGGCTTGCCAGGGGAATAGTTGAAGCTTTGCCACGGGGAGCCGGGGATGGCTGGGCTGTGTTGTGAAGCACTTCCCGTTCCCTGGGAATCAGACTGCAAAGATAAAGTAACATAGCTGAGACCTCATCCCAGCTGGGGCTGAGTCCTTAAAACAGACCGTGCTGTGCTCCTGGCTGCCATAAACGAAGAGAGAAATCCCTCCCGGTGGAAAATCCCAGATTTCTCTCTTACTCAGCCCATGCACCACTTTGGTGACCAGCAAGTCACCCCCAGCATCCCCCCACCATGCCACATCCTCCGCGGCTGGGCTGCAGGCAAGGCAGGGAGAGACGTTGGCATCCACCCATGCCCCATCACCGAGAGCCCTCTCCACTGTGGGATGGCATCGCTGGGTCACCGCGGTCCCGAAAAGCCACAGGACTTCCCAAGCCATGAATCAAGAGGGATTTCCTCTGGCTGGTGCAGTGCTGCCCAGGGGTGACGCAGCCTGAATCACGCTCCCGTGTTCCCATTGCACTCTCCAAGGCTCGGTCCAGCTTTCTGCTGACCTGCTTCACTCCCAGGGAGATCCCCATTTGCCCAGTCCAAGCACTGGGGACAGTCCCTGCCCCGCTATAGCCAGGCAGAGGGAGTGAGGGACTGGTCTGAAAGCTCCACGGCTGCCAGTCGCAAACTGGGAGAAAGGACTGGGTGTCCTTCTGGATGGATGGAGAGAGGAAAGGCTGGATGCCAACCCCATCCTGCCCCACGCCACTGCTGTTGGTCCATGCTGCAGGGACAGCCTTGGTCCCACCCAGGATGGCCATCCTGGTGTCCTCGGGGCTGGTGACGGTGTCACACAGGAGGTGACCTCTCTCCAGCATGGGTGCTGGGACCTCCAAGCCCCTTGGGACTGGTCTCTGAGCCCTGATCCAACATCTGACTTCCTGAGGCTACAGCATCATGGTCGAGCTGGTGGCCACCAATGTCCCCAGCTCCTACCTCAAACCCCACTGCAAATCGTGGGGTGAGGATAAACGAAGAGGTTGGGTCTCTGGTGACTCTTCATGGATTCTGGGTTTTTGCTGATCCTCCAGGGACAGGGATCAGTGGGAACACAGAGCAGCACATGGAGAGCTAGGTGGGACCCAGGGACACACGAATGTCACAGCCAGCCCTGATGTGGAGTCACAGCTTTTGCCAGCACGTCATTAAGACTTTGAGGACGTCCCTGGTGAGGAAGGCTGTTGTGAGGAGCTCCATCTGCCCTTTGCAGAGAAGAAGATGAAATGAAGCCGGTTCCTGCCCGCACCCAGAGCCTGAGGTGTCTCCCCGACCCTACAGGAAGAGCGAGAGGCTGCGGGAGAGGCAGAGGGACCTGGAACTTCTGGGATTTGTCCCTCTGGGGTCCTCAGCTCCATGTCCCCAGGAGCCGGAGCCCCTGAGGGCTGTGCATTGGAGGGTTGCAAGCTGAGTGCTTGGCAAGGATGGGGCTGAAGCTCCACTGTGGTTGTCACACTGGCAATACTCCAACAGAGTGACTCTGCCAGGATGCTGGTACCCACATTTCAGCATCCATGTGCCAACAAGGGAGGAGAGGCTGCTTTTTACCTCCTCAGCTGCCAGCTCCATGGCGATGGGGTGTCTCATTCTTCTAAAAGAAGGCCCATAGACCCCACACACTGCTGCAGGAAGGGTAATAAATGGCCAGGCACTGTCTACGTCCCTGCTCTACCTCTGTCCCCCCATGCTGGGAGCTGCCCTGGGCTGGGAGACTCTGGCCGCTGCCCATGGACACTGTTCCAGCTTTGCTCCTGAAAGCATTTGCAGTTATTTTTGAGCAGGAACTGCCTTTCCAAATATTTGCCTTGGTGTTAGTGCCTGGCGCCGCTCGCAGCTGGGGCTCCCTCCTCTGCTCGCTGCCGTGCAAAGCTGAGCTCTTCCAGCCCTAGCATCCTTCACACAGCCCCGTGGTACCTCTGTGTCCAGGATCCCACCTCCCCCCATGAGCCACTTTTCCCACCCACCTCCTTGGGGTCCATAAAGTCACCCCAAGCATCTCCCCAGGGTCTCTGGAGGTCCCACTCCCCACCATGGGTCACTCACAAGCCCAGCTGCAGAAGACCCCAAGACTTAAAACTCAGAAAGGATCTAAGGACACGCTCCAAGCACTGCACCGAGAGGCTCTGCTGCTCACTCTCCTCCAGGCAGAACCACTCATGGAGCAAGGCTGGGCCAGGGACACCATGGTTTTCATCCCCGAGAGCCCCACTTCAGCCCTGGGTGCCCTGAGCTGCAGTGATGGGTCCACGGCTTTGCCCCCACCAGGGATCTTGGTTTGTTCTCTTTGTGGATCCATGAGTGGAGTTAAGTTCAGCCCATGAGCTTGGGCAGCTGCCAATGAAGAGAAACACCACCAAGTTCAGCGACAGGACTATTTGTGTTGCAAGCAAGCCAAGAAATCCCCCCGTCGATGGAGCAAAGACCCTTCCCCACCGCCCCACCCTGCCGGAGAGCTGAGCATCGCCCTCCAGGGCTGGAACAAAGCTGGGAACCTTCCCAGTATGTCCCCGCTGGGGAACTGGCCCTTCTGTTACCACCGAGGGCTGAATCATAGTGTTGCAGCACTCTTTCAACACACAAAAGGGATTTGGCAACCCCATGGGCTATTAATAGAGCTGTGCTGTTCTCCCCGCGCCCTGTGCCGTGCTGGAGGAGTGTGGGAGAGCAAAGCAAACTCCAAGGGAGGTGAAAGGCTGAGTTTACCTAGGGAGAGGTCTGGCGAGTGGGGAAATAACCTGCTGGAGAGCAGGAACCGGAGCGGTGCCCTCTCCCTGCTTATCGCCTCCCATCTCCACGCCAGCTCCACCGAGCCAAGAAGGAACAATGAACAATGGAGCCAGCGACGTGGCGTTGGGACATGCCACCTCCGCTCCCTTCCCAGCCTCCTGCAACCCCAGGGGCTCCCGTTCTCCTGGGAAAAGACAACATGGATGGATTGCCATGGGGTGGTCCATGGTGGTTGCTGTTCTTCCAGCCTGGTCTTTGACTTCATCCACTGGGTGGGAGAGTCACCCTGACCAGCTGGTAGGTCCCTGCGTGGACACCCACATCACCTGGCTGGGGGACAGAGCAGGATGCCATAGCCATGGGTGTAAGCCCAGGAGATGCTGGAGGTAGAGTACCTCTCTGTTGGGAAGGGAAACTAGAGAAGGCATTTGGGCTCAACCTTGGCTCCAGGAGGATGGGGCCAGTAGTGTCCTTGAGACCCAGCCCCTGCCCATGCTGAGTGTGGGGCAGAAGGGATGGAGACCCCAATACAGCTGCCCTGCGAGCTACTGTGGGCAGCACGGGGTATCTGCCTGCAGCACGGCTATATTTTTAGCGATGGAAGCACCAAGCGGAAGAGCCACCCTGTGCAAGGAGGAAACCCATCCTGCCCAGCTGCCACCCCTTATCGCACATCCCAGCCCCATCCTGCCCCTGCCCCCTCCCTTCCCCAGCACGGCTCCTCTGCCACCTCCAGCCATGACAATACAGCACTGACTGCTTCCCATCCCACCCCAGACCAACATCTGTCTGTCTGTCTGTCTGCAGATTCTCCCCAAGTCACTCCCCACCACCATTCTTCGTCCACCAGCCCTGTCCCAAATCGGCAGCAAGGGCATCACGTGGGCTTGGTTCGGGTCTGGGCAGGGGACCCTGATGGCAGTGACAGACCACCCCAAGCCATGAGACCCTTCTCCCATCCCTTTGGGCAATGCCAAGGGCATGGGGGTCACATCCCCAGGATGGTTTGCATCACCCATGTAAAATTAGACACCCCAAGGGTCGATGGAGGTCTCGCCATCTGCCTGCCCAAGGTGATTTGAAAAAGTCTCGGCAGGAGACCAGCCTCACCCAGCAACTCCGGGCAAACACCCCTGGCCGTGGCTCCATCACTGCCAGCATGGCCCCACGGCAGGGGAGGGTGTCCCACGGCAGGGGAAGGTGCCCCACGGCAGGGATCATGGCCAAGCCGTGCCGGAGAGGGACCTGCCCTGCTGGCTGGTGGCAACAAAAGCATCTTCGCCAGGCTGAACCGCCACACGGGATGGAGTGACTGGTCCCCACCTTCCCCCCGCCCTGCCAGACACCCCCCCTGTCCCCGCACAGCACCAGGCACCGCTGAGCCCAAGGGACACGAGCCAGCCCACCAGGTCCGTGTCCTGCTTCACATCCTGGCAGCGCTGGCAGGAATCGCTGGAGCGGCAGCTGCCTGCGCACAGGGACATGTGTCCTTCCTGTGCCCCCGCTCCTGCCCTGCAGCATCTCCCTCCTGGGGGCAATGTCCTCGCCCGCCTCCTCCCTGCTACAGCCTTGTCTTCTGCTTCCCTGCGGCTGTATCCCTGCGGCACAGCCAGATGGGAGCCTGGCCACAGGGTGAGGCTTACTGGGAGGGACTGGGGCCACCAGTGGTCCAAGCCTGGGACCATGGCCATCACTGGTCCAGGCTGGGTTGACAACAGCTGATTTGGGGAGGCACTCTTGATCAGGGGGTGCAGGGACAGGACGAGGGGGAACGGTTTGAAGCTGGAAGAGGGGAGATGGAGATGAGATGTGGGAAGAAATGTTTTCCTGTGCGGGGGGTGAGGCAGTGGCCCAGGTTGCCCAGAGAAGCTGTGGATGCCCCATCCCTGGAGGGGTTCAAGGCCAGGCTGGATGAGGCTTTGGGCAACCTGGGCTAGTGGGAGGTGTCCCTGCCCATGGCAGGGCGTGGCACTGGATGGGCTTTAAGGTCCCTTCCCACCCAAACTGTTCTGGGATTTTGTGATTTGGAAAATTCACCTTGTCTTCTCCATCCTTGTTATGCTCCAAGGACCAAAAAGCTGGGAGAAACACTGTGATTGCTTCCTGATGTCCCACGGCTTGGAGAGCACCCAGCAGAAACATCAACAGGAGCCAGGGGGAACGTGCCGGCTCCTGAGTCAGCCAGCTCCCAATGCCTGAGGGCGGCGGGTGGCATGGGAACCTCCGTCCCACAGCCAGTCCCCGGGGCTTCCCTGCGGTTCCATCTGCTGACCAAGCCCTGGAGCAGGCACCTTCCTCTAGAAGGTCTTTAGACAAGCAAAACACAACGATGGTTCTGCAGGACTCATTGAGGATGGCAAACGACCAGTCAAACCACAGCACTTGGAGAATTCCATATTGTTTCTGACAATAATTTAAATTATTTTGCTCTCCAGGACAAGCACGTACTTTTTTTTTGGTCTGTGTGTGTATCATCATTTTATCTTCTGCTCAACCACTGACATTCAAACACTCCCTGAAAGGCTCCCAAAGTGCACAAAGTGCAGGCAAATGTCCTCCTTTGGCGTATTGCCTAAATAAAGCACCATCGAAAGAAGACTTTGGTCTGAAGCCATAAATACTCAATGTCATCTCTGTCAGGAAATCTATCCGTTCTGAAGAATATACCAGCGTGCACCTCGCTGGCATCATCTTGGGAGCCAGATCTGTGGTTTACCCAAACAGATATGTCTTTGAGTGTCAAACAGTTGAAGAAGGAGCTGACAGCATCAGCATTCATTGTGCTCTTGCCTCATTTCAGCACCAGTATGCGCTGAGATGCAGAGAGAGGGTAGATGGCATCCCACTCCCCAAGCCCGGTGGGATGCTCTCCATCCCTCACAGCTCCCACATGGTCCACAGCTCTCCTTCTGACTTCCTTCTCACTCAATAAACACCCACTGGATATTTTTTTCCGCACTGGTCTGTCCCCAGAGCCATACCTATTAAAAAATGAGCAGGGATGCAGACCCCAATCAAACTGTCCCCAATGTCCCTAACATTTTTTCCCTGTCCATACATATCCTGGCACATACACCTCAACACACTCCCCCAAGTGCCTGCTTGTGCTACGCAATGAAAAACATTTTTGTATTATAAAAAACCCCAAAAAAACTCAAAGCCAGACCCGTGCACCCCAGTGTGGTCCAGAACCCTGACCCTCACCATGCTCATAGTCGGCAGCTCCAGCAAACCCAGCTGCCACTCCAGTTTGATGCCAGCAGCGGTGGCACACGGACAAGCATGTCCCTTCCCCGTGTCACCACAAGCACCTGCACCTGGTTCGGGGCTCCTGGCACCCCCAAACCCAGCTCGGGCACTGGAGCTCCTGGATCCCACTGGTGATGGGGAGGCTGAAGCCTGGAGAGCCGGGACTCCCCAGCCCTTCGAGCCCCTTGGCCACCAGCATCCCGGCAGGACCCCGCCGGATGAACTTTATTTCTGCCCCCCGATGGCTTTGGTGGCGATGCTCCAGCATCACGGAAGCAGCAGTGGGAGAGGCAGCGATTTCACAGCCATAACGGAGATGTGGCACTGACCTCTAGTGACAAGCTCCGGCCCCGATGCTGTGATTAAAAAAGGACGTGCAGGCAAGAACAGCGGAGATGCGGGAACGCTCCTCCTGTCGCACAAACCCTGCTGAAGGAAGGGATCCTACCCGATCCCGCAGGGGTGCATCCAACCCCAAGGCAGGACACCAGCCCCTCCGCTCACCACGCTGCATCCAACACAGATGTGGCTCAGAACCACAGAATGGTTTGGGTTGGAAAGGACCTTAAAGATCATCGAGTTCCAACCCCCTGCCCTGGGCAGGGACAAAGATTGACTGTACTTGAGAGAGAATTTATTTGAGACATCAATGACTACCCCAAATATCACGCTTCACCTGCACCAAGAGGGAAAGTGATGCTGGAACAGCAGCAGTGGCATCACTAGGGACGGGATGGGAACCGATGGGCGTACGGCTCATAGAGCCCGGCAGCGTAACGACCTTATACAGCCGAGGAATGTTCGCGCCCTGACCTGCTCCTTCCCTTGGGAATGCTCAGCTGCATGGCAGGCTCTGATCTGCATGCTATAATTTATCACTTTAAATACATATATTTTGGCTCTTAGCCTGTCGACTGGTCCAAAAATGTTTCAATTAGGGGCTTCAAGGAGAGCCCAGGACTAATGGTCTATTTCTGGGCATTTCAAAATACTCGTAACCATGTGGGCTGCTCTCAGCAGCTCCTTACCATCAATTTCTCCCCTCCCCAGTAACTTCAGAGCCGTACAGAGGAGGAGGAGGATCTGACCCACCCCAGCAGTGCTATGGAAGGCAGCAAATATTTATTGAAGGCGATGGGTGGGATGATGGTCATGGCAGGGATGGGATTAGACAAAGCTTCTCTCCAAACACACGGCTCCCCAAGCCCACATCCCACACTGCTCTGCAGGCTCAGGTCCTCCTGCAGCTCCCCATCGAGATCCAGATATGAAGCATCCATCCTGCATCAAAACAGCCTGTCCCCGGTGTCACCCACTTGTCCTCCATCTCCCCAAGCGCTGGGCTTTCTGCAGCTCTCGCTCCCCGCACCGTCCCCAGCTCAGCCAGCACCAACCTCGCTGCTGTCACCCAGAGCAAAGACAAACCCAGGCTTCAAATAAACCCCTGGGCTCAGAACCAAGAAAATGCCAGCGCTGAGCAAAGCCATTTTCCAACCTGCCTGCCCTGGGGATTTGCTGGCAGATTTTTGTCCCAGCTATTCGCGGCTGTTGTGACGACCCGAGCTCTGGACTTCGTAATAGAACTGCTTTAACCAGAACCTCCTCTGAGCCCTGAGGATGAACACACTCACAAATTCGGTTTACAAGGCAGGTGTAAACACAAGCGGGTGCCAGTTTAAGCAGCCCTGGAGCGGGTGGCACGCTTGTCCTCCCAGCTCCCCATGGTGCCGGTGCCGATGGAACAGGGTTTTGAGAGCAGGGCTTGCCCACACACATCAGTAGAGAGAGGGAGGAGAGAAAAAATGTGCTTTTTATCCCGGAATCACTCACCCCTTCCTGCTTGGGGGCAACTGGAGCACCTATGTGAGACATATAGAGACTACAGAGCAAGGCTGTGCTGATTCGACTTTTCCAGTCCCCAGCTCCCTCGCAGCATCCTCCTGCAGACCTGCTCTCACCATTTGATGGGAAATGCAATCCCAAAAACAGTTGTGGGGGGGGCAAGGCATACGGACACATTTCCAGCACGAAAAATCACAGAACCACAGACTGGTTTGGAAGGGACCTTAAAACCCATCCAGTGCCACCCCCTGCCATGAACAGGGACACCTCCCACCAGCCCAGGTTGCCCAAAGCCTCATCCAGCCTGGCCTTGAACCCCTCCAGGGATGGGGCATCCACAGCTTCTCTGGGCACCCTGGGCCACTGCCTCACCCCCCGCACAGGAAAACATTTCCTCCTGATATCCAGTACAAAACATCTCGATAAAAATCACAGCCACCGCAGAACGACCAGCCCACCGCAGGAGGGACCTCACACCGAGACAGTAGGGTCTGTTTTATCCCTTCATCACTAATTTACAGCTGAAAGCACTCCTCTTCTTGGCTCATGGAGGGCTGGGAAAGTGAGAAGTTTTTTGGGGTACCAAAAACCCCATCTTTCACTTCCCCAGGCAGGGGGACGGCCGGCTCTCAGAGCTCGCTGTGTCTCTTGCCCTGCTTCTCCCTTGCTGCCAGCCTCGGGGCTGTCCCCCGCAGGTCCCTCCCAGGGGACCCCGTTTTCTCTGCCTGGATCTCCTGGGACGGCTCCTCCTGGACCATGCTGTCCCCTCCTGGGCTTTCAGGTGGGTGCTGCACCCGTGTGTCCCCAGGGCGGTGGGAGGCGTGGAGGGGGGGCTCGGGCACCGTCATCTCCATCATCTGGAGGAAGTCGTAAGCTGGGAGAGGTGGTTTCCAGTCTTCCTCGGACAAGATACCTGAGAAGCAAGCACAACCCCACGTTAACAAATTAAATTACGCAGCCCCACTCCGCGGACATTGCCCTTTCAAAGGAATTGTGGCTTTTTTTTCCTCTTCCAGCGAATGTAAAATTAAAGATCTTTTCTTAAAAATAAAAATCGAACCAGCCAGGGGTGCATTAGCATTTACTGGAGCTGGCCAAAGCTCTGGTCCCCACCAGACCCCCTCTGCAAAGGTCACACCAGTGGGTGGATGTTTCCTCCAGCCCTCAGATCACTGTGTTAACGACTGCTCATCACCGAGACATCGTTAGGAGCCGGGGGAGACCGCTGGCTGTATGGGGAGGAAGCAGTCCCATTATGGGAGGATGCTCTTTAATTTATGCTTTTAAGACCGATCGCAGGGTTCGTAGCACTTAAAAGCTTGAGGAAGGAGCTGTGGTGGCTGGCACAGCCTGTGGCCATCAGCTCACCCCTCTGACACCCCTGAAAAAGTCCCACCCTAGAGACCTACACGCCAGCCAGGTGCCTTTAGCAGCGGCGATGGAAAGCAGTGCGGGGGGACGGCTGGCTCACGGGGTGATTACTGGGTCAGAAATGGTTTTTTTCAGCTCCGGCAAGAGCCTCCATGTCCTACCCCACCAGGGTTTTGGAAACATTTGATTTGAAAGGTTCGTTTTAAAATTCACAAGGATCAAGTGGAGTCAACCCATCACCTTTCCGGAGCTTTCAGAAGGCTGCCAACTGGCAATTCCCCAAAAATCCCTGTAGCATCCCATGGCTACACATAATGCACGAGGAAGGCACATCTGCACTGTCTTCCCCAAAACTGATCGAGGCAGGAGGGATGCAGTGAAAAGCTTCATGGTGTGAGCCAACCCTTTATGTCCCAAAGACCACAGCAAAGCACCAGCTTCCAGGGTAAAAAAAATGCTGGAAGGTATCTAAAGAGCAGCTATTTCTTATGCTGACGATTAGGAGCCAGGAGATTTTTTTTTATTAGCAAGCTGTGTTTCAGAAGGTCCATTTGCAAATCCCCAGGTTTGGGGATTATTACAGGGGAGAGCTGTTGATTCAGAGCTCTTCCCGCTTGGCTCTGAACATTAAACTGTCCCCAAGTAAACTCGTGAGTGCGGGTATTCTCTTCTGGCCGGACTATTTGTACTTCTCCAGCTCAAACGAGCAGAACTAGTTTTTCCATCATTAAATTCCAGGGCAGACAATTTATTGCGCGGAGCATCTTCTCATAAACAGAGCGGAGCTAACAGTGTGTGCTTTAGGAACGTTACAAACGCCCGTCCACTTACTGCTGGGAATCTCCAGTCCTGCTTCTAGCTTCTCCAGCCAAGACAAGATGTTCACTTCGGTGATGGACTGCTCCGCTGGGAACTTGAATACCTGACCCCCGGCGTGAAGGTTCACCCAGACGAGAACAGGCAGCGAAGGCACGGTGGCAAAATACGCCTTCAGCACCCCGCGTCCCACCGGAGTCTTCTTTCTGTTGGGAAGAGGAGATTCGACTTGTTTGGTAGCACAACAGGATTTTGAGCCAAGAAAGGACCAAAGCCCGTGGGCCACATCCTGCAAAATCCAAGGTTTTGCCTATGGGACACCTATAGAAGCTCAGCAAATTAATTACGAGCTCAGTGCCTTAAGCAAGCCATTAGGGTCCAATGGAGAGGGGCAGCTGATGAGTTGTGTAAAGAAATCATAGAATCACAGAATGGTTTGGGTTGGAAGGGACCTTAGAGATCATCCAGTGCCACCCCCTGCCATGGGCAGGGACACCTCCCACCAGCCCAGGTTGCCCAAAGCCTCATCCAGCCTGGCCTTGAACCCCTCCAGGGATGGGGCATCCACAGCTTCTCTGGGCAACCTGGGCCACTGCCTCACCCCCCGCACAGGAAAACATTTCTTCCTCACATCTCATCTCCATCTCCCCTCTTCCAGCTTCAAACTGTTCCCCCTCGTCCTGTCCCTGCACCCCCTGACCCAGAGCCCCCCCATCTCTCCTGTAGCCCCCTTTCAGCACTGGAAGGTGCTGGAAGGTCTCCCCGGAGCCTTCTCTTCTCCAGGCTGCACACCCCCAACTCTCTCAGCCTGTCCTCGCACGGGAGCTGCTCCAGCCTCGGACCATCTCCGGGGCTCCTCTGGCCCCGCTCCAGCAGCTCCGTGTCTGTCCTGTGCTGAGGACCCCAGAGCTGGGTGCAGCACCCCAGGGGGGGTCTCACCAGAGCGGAGCAGAGGGGGACAATCCCCTCCCTCGCCTGCTGCTCACGCTGCTGGGGATGCAGCAAATACTCCAGGAGACGCTGGGGCAAACTCTGTAGGAGGGCGTGAAATGTTCTCCACCCCAAGTTTTTAAGAACAGGAGTGGGACAGGTCCTAAAGGTCAGTCCCTGTTTGTGGGGAGAGCTACCAGCTCCCTCCAGCCCTCCCCACGGCTGCAGCACGTTGGCAGGGGATGGGGAGGTGGGGGCTGGCGCTGGGCTCAGGAGGTCCAGCCCCCAGGCAGCCGCTGGGTGGTTCCCCACAACCCCAGGAGATGGAAGGACAACTTCCCCAAGTGACATAGAGAACGAAAAAAAAGGACATTGAGACAGAGGGACAGCAAGCACACGAGGATGCTGAGTCCTTCCAGCACTATTTTCAGACTGAGAGTGATGCTCGAGGTCTGAGCTGGCTCACGCCAGGGGAATGAGGTCCTCTTTCTAGGACTGCGCTGCTCTTTCCGACCCAATGGCTTTCTTCTGCCCTCTCTGGTGGCGACGCCTTTGTCCTCCGCCACAGGACAGCTCTTTCTTTCTCAGGAAGGGAGAGTAAAAGCAGACGTGTAGGTGGGGAAGTTCCAGGGGCTCTCGCTTCCTGTGCATTACTGGCAAACAAATTGTCCTCTCTTTGCAAACACGCGCGTTCCCCGTTAGCTCAACTCCAGCCCACGCTGCGGGGCGCTTCCCAGACTTCAAAGCCCGTTATGATTAAGACAATGAGGTGTCTCTGGGCTTGGGCAGAGCAAAGAGAGGCTAAAAATTGAAGAAGCAACTAGGGAGGATGAAAAAAAAAAAATCCCCTCTCATGCAACTTGTTATTTCTTAGCTCCTGGATTCATTTTGTTTCTTGAATATTTTAAAGTTTGTCTTGGGAGGCTTCTTCTGGCTGTTCCCTCTTCTGAAAACAGGAAAACGGCAGGAGGGCAAATTTACTCCTTTCCCCCACGTGAGACAAAAATACAAAAAAAAAGCCAGAGCCAGGGGCAAGCTACCATGCAATATCTTTGAGAGCGTTTTACTCTATTGAAAATTATTTCTGCAATCAATTAAACATTTACTAATTTTACTTTGCCGTGCAATTTTGCAGCTGCCCAGAACACAGACTGAATCATCGCTAAACGCTTTGACCTCCCAACTCATGACAACACCAGACGGAATAATCTCATTACCCTCTAGATAGTGTTTTGAGTAATTGCAGACTCGGGTTTTTTTTTTTTTCTTGCCCTGAAATGCTAAGAGCATGCTAACAGAAAGAAACAAAGAGGTTTGGTGTTTTGTTTTTTTTTTTTTTTTAACACTCACAAGTTCAACCAGCAAGCCACAAACCCTCCGTGAGGTCTTCCTTTTGCCAGCTTCAGCATTTCCTCGCTTTCCATTTGACCGATGTCACCATCGCTGAACAGGATGAGGAAGGGCTTTCCGAGTTCCAAGTAGTGGGGCAGGCTTTGCACCGTGATTTCTGGCTGCAAAAACATCCAAACAAGAAGTTGGGGTTTACGGGGAGGAGAGAACAAGCCAAAAATAGATTCTCTGCCCTTCTGCAAGGGGTTAAGCAAGGCTGTAGGGTCCACGTTGAAGGGAAGGAGCTCGAAAAACAAGCGTGGGTGCTGGGATCTTGGCGCACGTCGGGGATGTCTACGCCCAACGCTGCCCATCGCAAGCCAAGTCTGCAGGAGCAGCTGCGCGCTCGGAGATGAAGGGGTGGGAGCAGAGAAAGCAGAAGCACGGCCAGCTCAGCCCAGCCCCACGTGTTGTGACCACAACCCATCTCCAAAAAGCACGTGCAGGGAGCAGACCCCGTGAGGGGCCAAGCCACCACAACAGCGGGTCTGTGACTATGAGCACAAGCCAGTCCGTTGGCTCCCAGGGTCTCCTCCCACGAGACCACACAGCAAACAGCACATTTCTGTCCAGACTGTCTGATCCAAGCCATAAAACTGAAAAACAAATGTAACTCAGCATGATAGAAATAATGAGCGAACGTATTTATTTTGCGCAGCTCCACGCTATAATCAGTGCTGCTCCAAATGACCGCAATGGAAAAAGGACTTTTTTTTTTTT
>WKFP01014704.1:46552-77393 GCA_011057875.1 Pterocles orientalis
GAGGCAGTGGCCCAGGTTGCCCAGAGAAGCTGTGGATGCCCCATCCCTGGAGGAGTTCAAGGCCAGGCTGGATGAGGCTTTGGGCAACCTGGGCTAGTGGGAGGTGTCCCTGCCCATGGCAGGGGGTGGCACTGGGTGGGCTTTAAGATCCCTTCCAACCCAAACCACCCTGTGATTCCATGATTCTGCAAAAAGACATCAGCAGCTAAATAATAAGGAAAACCCTAACCACCACTGTCTAACCTATTCCATAGAATCACAGGATGGTTTGGGTTGGAAGGGACCTTAAAGATCCTCAAGTTCCACCCCCTGCCATGGGCAGGGACACCTCCCACTAGACTCCTCTTTCATTTTCACACCAAAGGGTAGGTGGTGCAAATACCCATCCAGGGCTTTACTCTGCCTCCCACACCAAGGCAAACACAACGTCTCAGACTCCATCTGAGGGACATCAACCTACACAAAACAAGCTCCAGCAGATCTGATTTTTGGCTCAGGCAATTTTGCTGAAGCCCAGCCCCACGTTAGAGCAACGGACACAGCCTGAACCCACTGCTGGAGAAATCAGCTCATCCTTTGTTCCCCAATGTTCTTCTGGTTCAGAGGGTTCAAGGTCATTTCAAGAAAAGCTGAGAAGGTGGAAAGAGCAAAAATAGAAGAAGTCTGAGCAATGAAAGGGCAGGGGGGCACGCCAAGACGGGAGAGCAATTTTCTGGAAGTTTGAGGAACTTCAGTCCTGAAGGCTCCAGATGTCAGCATCCAGAGGAAGGGCGCAACGGAGGAAGTCAGCTGCCTCGACAGTTCTTTTGGGGATGTCTGTAGTTTTTTCAAAAGCTGCTGGTAATTTTTCAAAGGCTGTGACACCAGAATCGCTGGGGAAGTGTGCGAGGTGTAAGGACATTTGGGGTTGTGGAGGTGGGGAAGTGGAAAGCCCTTGATTCCCTTTTCTAAAGTAATCTGGTCCATCTTCTATTTTTTTTTTGTCCCCATATGAGAAAGATGCAATGCAGACTCAGCCTACTGCAGAACAAAATTAATAAAATGACTTTTAATAGAAAAGTCACGTTACAACCTATTGCATGCTTTGCTCAAGCAAGTTCAGTCTGGACACTATTTTAGCAGTTGTGAATGGGATGGAGATGTGCTTAAATTTGCTTCAAAAATCTCAGCGGTTGGTGGTTTAGATCACTGATGACAAAGCAAGTGGAAGGAACTGCAGATAACGCATTTCCACGATGTTCAGCTCTTAAGGAGGCCTTTCACTTCCTCTATCGCAGCACTTATCTGTCTGGAAATAACACACCCACTGCACGTCTCGAAGGGACACCCAAGATCTGCACTGATGTCTTGATAAAGAACAGCAGTAACGAATGACCTTGGACTTTCCTGAGGCCTTCGGATCTTGTCAATCCTGTTGGTAAACTGTTCTTGGATTTCCACAAGCCATTTTGGTTTCATTTTGGGGTATCTTCTACTTTTTTTTAAAATTTATCTTGGTAAATCCAGCCCTGAGCTAAGCTCTCCCCTTTCCGCCCAGTCTCCCAAGCTCCACCAGTCAAGAACGTTGAGTTTCACACTCCTGGTCATGGCTGGGAGTCCTCTGAACTATTGAAAAAGTCCTTAATCTTCCTCTCTGGTGTTTTTCAAATTCACCTGCATTTGCAATCAATTAAGAATTGTAAAAGCCTAGGAAAAAAAAAATAAATTCAAAGATTTTGAACTTCTCAAACTGCCACAGGTCATAAAGAGACTCTCTGGCTTGACGACTTCTCCGAGGGGGTAAGGACTCTGTGTCCAAACACATCAACTTGTTCAGCAGCCTTTGACAAAGAGGTTTCTTAGACACTGCCAGAAACCCAACAAATTTGCCATTTGATAACTAGAGTCTACCCTGAAACCCCTTCTCATCTTACTGCTGCCGAGGGGTTGTACTGTTGCCTACGACAGCTTTCTATTCAGATAGCAGGGGCATTCGACGGGTAACACGAGACTCGTATTTAAACCAAAACCATCTGCAAACAAATACTTGGCAGGAATCTCTGACATCTGAGTATTTGAGCAATAAATAATGACTTCATTCAAAACATTTCTTCCTTAATGCTGCTTTTTTTTTTTCATTAGTTACCAACTGAGCAGGTGCTTGCTGAGCAAACAGTTTTGCTAACGACATTCTTTGTGTATTTTGTATACTTTTTTCTCTGGGAAAAAGGGACTCATCTTTCCGTGACCTGGGAGCCACAAACATTTCCTCCTCGAGTGTTTAGGAGAAGAATAACTTTTTCTTTTCTTAAGAAGGGAAGTGAGCCTGGCTCTTGCATAAGGAATTCCTGTAAGTGTTTACTTTCTACTTACAGTTGAGAAGATGACCATGTACAGTAGCTTCACCCACTAATCACAGCCAAAATCCAAACTTGGCAGAAGGAATATCTATATAAACCCTATTAATGATTCCAACCAAACAGGAGCACGCTGCAGAGCACGGCTGGAGCGGGAGGATGGAGGTGTATTCTCGCATGTGTCACCGCTGAAAGAACACAGGCTTTTTCTGTCGGTATCTTGTTTTGTAACATCACCCTGCCCTCCTTCGCTTTTTTTTTTTCCCCTTCTATCAGCTGGGTTGGGATCCTCAGGGGAGAAAAGGATTTTAGCACAGAGGGTCAGGTTTTTCATGTCTGCTGGTTGCCAATCCTGTACCTGCCATCACCCACTGGTCTCCCATCGCAGCACCCAACAAGCCTCACCTCAAAGACCTGACCACGGCTGTGCTTCGAGCACAGTTTGGTTAACAGAGACGTCCTGCCAAGATACGGACATTTTAATTCTCTGTGCACACCACAAAAATCAGAGAATCACAGGATGGTTTGGGTTGGAAGGGACCTTAAAGATTGTCCAGTTCCACCCCCTTGCCATGGACAGGGACACCTCCTACTAGCCCAGGTTGCTCAAAATGCCCATGTCTCATGAGACACGCTGGAGATGTATCGCATCTGTAAGAAACTCATGAAAATAATTCGCTGCTGCATTACTGGCTGTTAAATCCACACCTGGAAAACCAGCCAAGGACCTTCTGGGATTTTTTAACTCTGCCTTGACAGCTGATTCCTGATGGAAATGGGATGCCAGGACAAGCTGAAGATTGCCCTTGGATCTAGTTGCATTTATGGGCAGGGAAGCATCTCTCACAGCCTAATGCAAGGCACTTTGCCCCTTGCTGGAGTGAGTCTTAATGATATTTAAGTGCATGGATTGATAAATGCTCAGATCCCATTAGCTCCAATTTGGCTTAAAGTTCGAGCCGCAACTGATGCTCTTATTCAATCAGGAACTGACCAAGAAAGCCAAGACTTTGCCTTTTACCATATTTACAGGAGGAAGGCTGCTACATTCTTCCGGCATCCTTCCTCCAGAGAGAGGCTGCACCTCCCCAGAGCTCTGTCTGGAAATGGTGATCATGTCTTGCTCTCGCTAAGGGGAAGGAAAGAAGTGGGCACATCTTTCAAGGAAAAAAAGTCCCTGGTAAGATAAACCCCTGTCCCTGGAAACATTCAAGGTCAGATTGGATGGGGCTCTGGGCAACCTGATCTAGTGGAAGGTGTCCCCGCTTACTGCAGGGGGGTTGGACTAGATGGTCCCTTCCAACTCAAAACTGTTCTATGATTCTATGATACTGGTGAAACAATAGACGTAGGTTCTTCCCCATCCTTGGCAGGTGCAACCATCTCGCAGCCAGATGTGAGTGTCCGCCTGGAAGCTGGATGAGACCAAAGGGGTTTTTCACGTCTTTCACGTCTGCTCCACACCAAAGCAGCTCCATGGAAAGACAGAATTTATTTCAGGGCTTTCAAACCATTTTCCAGCAGCCAGACACAACACTCACTCTAGGGTTAGCCAAGAATCCTTGGGACAAAGCCTGCCAGCCATCATACACGGCCTCTTTTGGCTGCTCTTGGCAACTGGGAGCAACCATCAGAGCAAGACGCACGTTCACCCCCCTGGCTTTGCAGCAACCCCCTTACGCTCCCCTTCCCCATCCCCACCTCAACAGACACTTCTGCAGCATAAGGGCAGAGGAGACGGGAAAGTGGACGACGGCAGAAAGAGGAAGATCAGTAACAATTTGTCACTTCTTCCCGATGGAAAGAGAAAGGCAGAACTCTTTTTTTCTCCCTCACACTCTGATCCTAGCTAGAGGGTATCATTTTTCCAGCCTGTTTTTTCCTCCATAAGAGCTTGGTCCTGTTCGTACGAGGAATCCAACAGGGTTAAATGAGTTGCCCATGGGCAGGTTGTAAACCAGTTGCAGAGCCAGGGCTACATCTCCTTTTGGCTGAGTCCTGATCAGCCTCCCTATGGGACAAAGTCACTTGTAGCTACTTGGAGCTGGTGACAAACACTCAGCGTGGCCACTGACACTTGCTGTAGGCATTGGCTTTCACTAAATGCAAATCAGTTTGAATTCTCATCAAACAAAGAGAGAAACCACTCACAAAGCCAAGGCGTCATCTTCCAAATACATCCCCATCGGTACATGGCCACTTAAGAGGTTTCCTGCCTCTTCGAAAGCTTTCTTGGCTGTAAAAAAGACAAAGATACAAAAATAAACAATAGAAAGAGAAGTGTTAGCTTCCTCCTGGAAACCAAGCCGCTGTCTGAATACGTAACACCCTCCGTCAGTTGGGAACAGAACTGTGATTAGAGGCTCATGAGAAATGGATGCGGCTCGTGGCCGCAGGCTATGGCAGGAGGAGCTGGCAGGGGCCAAAAGGATCAGAAGGAAAGTTCCTATTAGGAGAAGAGTATTTGCTCTTTAGCCACTAGCACTGAGCTTCCAGGATCTGCATGACGGAGGCACTGATGGAAAACTAAACGTCTTTAAGGACTTAAAAGTCCATAAGTGTTCTTAGAAACAGGAGAACCATTAGAAGCCTAAATAGAAATATTATAAATCCCAGTGACCTTTTGGAGAGGACTGATGATGGCTTAACTGGAGTAGTGCTAAAAGCCCATCAGATAAACCAACTTCTCCCCCAAGTGTCTTGGTTTTATTCAGGGACAGCCAGCTAGGATAGAGCGGATGAAAAAACTAAATGCCTCGCAGCCACGGCATGCTCCATCGTCTTGTGAAGCTGCGAAGAGAGGGCAGCACCTCTGCCATCCCAGTTCTGCATAAACCCGCGAGGATGGGGGGAAAGGACTGGGTTGGGGCTCTCTTGATCCATCACGGATGAATCCATCCGTGTGGAGAGACGGAGAGCACAGCCCTGAAATGAAGCTGATTCCAAGAGTTGGTTTATGCCCTTATAAACCAGCCCCAGTTTTAGGCAGCTGGACCCATGGGAGAGGCAAGCGGAACAAGAACGTGCGAGCCACAGTGCGTGAGCTTGTAAAAGACAGTTATAGAGCAGAGAGCAAAACCGCTGCTGCCAAAGGTAGGGTGAAAACGGATTTCAACACCACCACCCCTCCCCTTTTGCATTGAGCAATTGAAAGCAACAAAAAGGGTTCTTCCGACTTAAGGAGAGCGAGAAATCACGCTCTTTGGAGAAGTCAGGTTTTGCCAAGAATGAAGGTTACATCTCGCATCCAGCCATGAGATATGTTGCTTTATAACTTCAATAAGATCTCACTCAGATAGCATTTAGTATTCCTCATAATGTTCACTGTCACACCACAACCAGCCAGCCCAAGCTCTTGGGACCCGTGACTCAGACCTCAATAGTCTGGGACTGGCTCACAATTGGTCACTTTTTGGTTCCTTGCCTCCTGCTTCCAGCTACACTCAAAGACGTATTTTCCACTGTGTTTCCCTGGGAAGCACATCATGTTTCTTCCCAATATCTCATCTCCATCTCCCCTCTTTCAGCTTCAAACCGTTCCCCCTCATCCTGTCCCTGCACCCCCTGATCCAGAGCCCCCCCATCTCTCCTGTAGCCCCCTTTCAGCACTGGAAGCTGCTGGAAGGTCTCCCCAGAGCCTTCTCTTCTCCAGGCTGCACACCCCCAACTCTCTCAGCCTGTCCTCGCACGGGAGCTGCTCCAGCACCTCATCAGGAAGAAATGTTTTCCTGTGCGGGGGGTGAGGCAGTGGCCCAGGTTGCCCAGAGAAGCTGTGGATGCCCCATCCCTGGAGGGGTTCAAGGCCAGGCTGGATGAGGCTTTGGGCAACCTGGGCTGGTGGGAGGTGTCCCTGCCCATGGCAGGGGGTGGCACTGGATGGGCTTTAAGGTCCCTTCCAACCCAAACCATCCTGGGATTCCTATGAAAGCTAGGTACACAGCTTGGCTGATTCATCTGGTGACACTCAGAAACCACCACTGGATGAGTTTGACATTGGTTTCCAGCTCTTTGGTCTTTAGTCACTTGTTTTTATCAGTGTTGAGAGAAAAGCAAACCACAGCACCAGTTGATAAGGATCACCGAGAGCTTCACCAACAAACCCCTGGTGAACTTCTCCACGTCCCAGCTACCGGAGAACAGGCCATGGGGCAGACCAGGAGCACACCCCGGGCCACAAGGCACTAAGGGCCACAGCCTGGCGTGGGAAGAGCCGGCTCAAATCCAAACTTCCTCCAAAGGGCACTTCTACAGGCACTTAACTTTAAACCCGCACTTGAGACATAAGCCAGTGTTGAAGTGCTGCCCACAGCATCCCTGGCTGCAGGAATCCCTTCCTAAATCAGGACAACCTTCAGCAGCGTCCAGGCTTGCTGCTTTCCTCAGGGTCATTCCCGATGAGATCTTCCCTCCCTATCGCACTTCCAAAATTTTCTGTATTTTGGGCACTGTGCCAGACCCAGAGCCAGGCACCAGGCTTCATTTCTCAACAGCTCTGCAAAAAACCCCCCTCATTCACACAGCTCTGCCACAGCCACGAAACACTTCTGAATTTAATATTTAAATATTTCCTAGAAAATGAAGAGCACTCTTAACTCCCCGGGGGGTACGATCGTGTGCTGCAGCACATGCCTTGACCTGGAACCCCAGCTGCCTTCCACAATGCCGTGAATTGCACAAGCCCAGCTCCACTGCAGGATTTGGGGAACAAGAAGAAATAAAATCGCCAGATGAGGAAGGGTCTACAGCTCCTGCGGAGTTTTTGGAGGCAGGGTCTGAGCATCAGCTGTTATCCCTCTAGCAGAGGGCATCTGATGAAACCACTCTCTCCAGCAGCACCGCTAGCATCTTTGCATGCCTCCTTCGCTTGGTTCACACCCGTGCTGGCGAGCCCTGCGATGGTGCCGGAGCTTTGCAGAACACAGGTGTATTTCTAAACATTTGCTGCACAGTTTAGGACAGAGTCTTTCCTCCAAGCATGTTCCCAGTTTCTGCACAGCAAACACATTTCTCTGCTATAAGTTCTCCAAGTTTCCAGGAAAATGCTCATTCATTGCCCTAGTAATACCAGCCACCTCTCGGTAATAAATTTTAATTATGATTTTTCCAATAAGTCTCTTTTAGCTCGGACCCACCGAAGGGCTTCCTAACATAGTTCTGACGCTAAGTGCTGGAAAAACTCCAGGGCTTTATTTAACCGGACATCTCCTTGCTCTGTTTCAGTTAACTAGAAACGGCAACGACCTGCTTCAGGTTACAGCAGGAATCCTTGCCGTGAGAAAATCATTGGAAATTCCAGATAAGTCCACAGACTGATAAGAGCAGCAATGTGGGTTTGGTGCCAGAACAGCTGGCTCCACTTTTCTGCTCCCTCGGGTCGTTCTGCATGATGCTCCAACATCCCGGCGGCTGAGTTACCCCTGGCTGCGGATGCCATTCCAGATTGCAGACGGAGCGTGCCCCGAGGGAAGAGGCAATCTTGCTGGCTCCGTCTGGAAACCTCCAAGACTCTTGTCTGCACGGAAGAAAATTAACTTCTCCTAGACCGGCAAAAGCCTGAGCTCACACACCCATCCAGATCCAAGCAGGTTCCTTCCATGAGCCCTTCTCACCACCCCCATGTTGCCCAAAGACCCATCACAGGGCTAATCCATGGCACAGAGTGGAATAGGTGGAAAAGAGGGAAGATTTTGGAGCTCAACTGATGCAAACCAAGCAGAAAGGGATTATTTTCTGCTATATTTAACCCTCCAGAAGAAGGCAGGTGTACGTCAGCTGGCTCGGTGACCACAGCCCAAGCGTTTGCTGGCTGGTTCCAGACGTTTTCTTTTGCTCTCACCTCTGAGCACAGGGATTCCCTCTGCACCTCCTCGTGTCAGAAAGCAGCTTGGGCTGCATTTAATCAACGTTTACAGGCACAACAGAGCTTCAAAATGAAAAACAGTCTGAAATGTCGATCTACACAAAGATCAGAAAAACCTCCCTTTCCTACCCCAGTAATTCCCAGGGGCAGCTGGTAACTGGTGGGGCTGGAAGGTCCCAGCTCTGCTGTGGATTTGACTGATGACATCATGTTCCCTTTCCCGGCTGACTTCATTCCCTCGTTAACATGTATGATCATCACATGAAAAATCATCACAGCTCTCTGTTTTCCCGTCTTTCAGAAAGGATGTGGAAGCCCAGTGGGACCACAGCTATGGCATGCGAAGAATGACACTGGAGCAGCATCCCGGTGACTAACAGCCCCCGTGCAGGGGGCTGGGAAGGAAAGAACATGACTCCTCCAAGCTTTAGCCACTGGCCAGGATCGTACTGACCAAGACCACAAAGCAAGACAAATTCAAACAAGTTCAGAACACTCTTTCCGGCATCTTTCTGAGCATTTCCAGCTGATGTCCACCACCTATTTCAAAGACCACAAGTGGATTTCATTGAGTTATTCACATTCCATTCCTTTTGATGTAAGAACTTTGTAAGATGTTAAGAACTTTTACCTTCTTGCTGCTTTGCTTTTAAAAAAAAAATAATTTCGTTTTTAAAAAAGGGTTTGGATTGTGCATTCTTTATCAGGGACAGAGGGACAGGACGAGGGGGGACAGTTTGAAGCTGAAAGAGGGGAGATTGAGACGAGATGTGAGGAAGAAATGTTTTCCTGTACAGGGGGTGAGGCAGTGGTCCAGGATGCCCAGAGAAGCTGTGGATGCCCCATCCCTGGAGGGGTTCAAGGCCAGGCTGGATGAGGCTTTGGGCAACCTGGGCTGGTGGGAGGTGTCCCTGCCCATGGCAGGGGGTGGCACTGGATGGGCTTTAAGGTCCCTCCCAACCCAAACCATCCTGGGATTCCATGAACAGACCTTAGGTCCCACACCTGGAATCATCTGTGGTTTTCTACTTGCAAAAAATAAAAGGGCAGTGCCAGGCAGGGTGTGATGTGAGCAAACACACTCAGAGAAAATGAAACACAGAAGAACTTCCAAGCGCCTGGAATCATCCCTCTCCTATTGGGAATGAAACTGAGCATTTAATCCACAAACACCACACTAACCTTCACTCGTGGCTGTGCTAAACACTCCTAGGACCGAAGTGTGGTGATAGGACGACAGCTCAGATGGAAACTCTCCTCTTAAATATCCTTCTGCTTCCTCAATCGTGGCCAGCTCCAGAGGGCATGAAACTCGGCTCCTATGGAAAGGCAGAGAAACAACATGGGCTGCCCTCTTCTTCTTCACTCTTGGGATGAAGAGACGAAAGGGAAACCTCAGTCCTTATTATCTCAACACCCCAACCCAATATGAAAACCATTATGCCTCATTAGGGACAAAAATCCGTCACCTGGGAAGGACGGGCAACGCCTAGTCTAAGAAAGGCACCAGAGCTGATATGGGGAAGAGAGAACAGCCCTGAGCCAAACTGGTTCAAGGTCAGGTTGGATGGGGCTCTGGGCAACCTGATCTAGTGGAAGATGTCCCTGTGTACTGCAGGGGGGTTGGACTAGATGACCTCCATGTTCCCTTCCAACTCAAACTGTTCTATGATTCGATGGTTGCTTTGAGATCCTTTGGGATCCCCATTACAAATAGAAGGAATTCCAGCAAAGAGAGATGGACAGAGACAATCGATGGACGTACTGTCCAAGAACAGATGTTCCCTGACATTGAAAAGCACAAAAAGTGATTAAGCTCATTTCCAAACCAGGTCTACAATCAGATCCGACATTATTTTTCCAAAAAGGATTTCCATTACACAGGCTGCAAAGTATCCAGAACATCATCTGGCAGATGCGCCGACCTTATCGTGTGGGGACTCGTTAACAGCCACTTACAGCATGATGAAGCTGGTCAGTTCTTCGGTTCCCCACATACCATCGTACATCACTGACCGCTCTCCCTTCTCGTAAATCTTGATGGTAGGAAACTGAGTGACATTCTCCTTTGTGCAAACGCCAGGCCAGTCCCAGCAGTTTACTCGAGAGAGCAAAACCCCCTGAGTTCCTAGAGTGGAAACCAAATACATATAAATAATACACCAAAAAAAAACCCAAAAAACCCAAACCATGAAATGGTTTGTGTGGGCAGGATGTCAAAATCCAGCCCTGAATACACAGTCCCTTTGAGTACAGGCTATCTCCCTCTTGAAATCATTCATGCCTTACACTTTTTGAGCATAATAGTAACTATTTCCAGCCTGTGAATGTATTAAATATCCCAGCAGGCGTGGATTGATCCAAACAACAGACCACGGAGAGAATAAACTCAGGGAAATGGTAAGTCGCAATTCTCAGGAAATTCCCAGAGACATTCCCATCTGGCTGGTTGCTCAAAGGGACACCATGAAACCCTGAGGCAACTGTCCAGGAGCATAAAAGGTACTGGAAATACCTTGGGAATAAGGCCAAGAAAAAGAAACGATGCAGGCTCCCACTTACAGGAAAGAGGGGAGATAAAGCTTAGCATGCAGGAGGCTGATGCATTCAAGCTTTTTCATTTATTACAGCACCCGGTATTGGAAAGTGTCCTGCCTAAAGCAGGGAGCTCAATACACAAGGTGGTGTAAGCAAGACAGATGTAATACAAGCTGGTGGTTTGATGGCATTCACGCCATCCCACCTGTGAGAGCTGCTCATCTCCAAGTTACCAGCAGGTACCTTTAGGACCTTCTGTGCCCAGAGAAGCTGTGGATGCCCCATCCCTGGAGGGGTTCAAGGCCAGGCTGGATGAGGCTTTGGGCAACCTGGGCTAGTGGGAGGTGTCCCTGCCCATGGCAGGGGGTGGAACTCAATGATCTTGAAGGTCCCTTCCAACCCAAACCATCCTGTGATGACCTTAAGAAGGGATCTCTCCATGAGCCCAAGACACAGCACCTGCAACTCCAACGTGTACTTATCAGCCCTTCCTCCATCTGCAGGCTGGGCGAAGACTAGCCCACACTGCTGCTGGACCACAGCTCAGGCTGTGCTGGCAGGTGAACCATCACCAGTCTCACCAGCCACCACTCCTGGGTCGCCAGCCTCGTCTAACCTGCCTCCTGCCTACGTGCAGGCTGGACCAAGGACAGCAGGGCTGCGTCCAGTCCTCGTCCATGCCCACTGCAGGAATGTTGTATCTCAAGAAATCTTTGTGCCTTCCCTAAATTTGTTTGAACAGGATTCAATGGGAAAAATGGAATGAAACCTAGAGACAAGCACACCCATGGAGGCAGACCATCGGAGAGCGCCCCTCAGAAACCAGGGGCGGGGAGGTGAGGAGGATTTCTCAAGAATAAGGCAGGTCAAACCAGCCAAGCCTTCTTCTCTGTCTGTCCCGGGTTTGATTCTGATCACTGTTCTCATTAAACACCTGGCTGATGGAACAGAACACACACATCCAATCTGCAAACTATCCCAAGCCCAGAGGGGCAGAAAGCAATCTGAAGGGCGAAGTGTAATAACAGCAACAGAAGCAGGACGCACAGATAGCATCAGTGCTGCAGAAAAGGGCACAGCTCATCCTGGGATGAACTTTCACCAATGTCTGTAAGACACGAGAGAAAATGATGCTCTTCTGTCCCAGTGAGACTTCTGCAGAGCCCAGCAAGTCAGGCTGGGAAATACATTTTCGGAAAGGTGTAAGCAGATGAAAGAATTTGAAGATGGGAGAAGTTTGGAAGACTTCTGAAGATGGGAGAAGAAGTTTGGAAGACATGCCTCCTGAGGATAAACCCAAAAAACTGTTTCTTTTGATTGGAAATTGCCTGGAAGAACGAAACAATAACATTTAACAATATGAAAAGTCTGCTCCGGAGGAGACAGTGAGATCACTCTGTTCCCAGCTGGGCAAAGACAAGCAACAACCCATTCCTAGGTGGGGAGGTTTGACCAAGTATTAAACCAATGTACTAAGAACCAAGAACAGATGAGTCTTCTTGGCAGAGGTTAGAGGCATGCCTGCCAGGGATGGGCAAGGCATCCCCACAGGCGTGTTCCTATCCCCTATCCTTATGCCCTTGGCATCCCACTGGACCATTTTCTGCAACCCTCATTTGAGGTTCTGCTTTGCAGCTCTTTGACATGAGAAGTTCGCTGCTGGTCTGTCTCGTGTCAAACGCACACACAGAAAAAGCCAGAGGCATCCCGGAGCTAAGGGTCTGCAATTTCACTCAGACAGTCAGGAGTTGTCAAAACACTCCACGAGAGCAGAAATGGTTTGTGTCATTCTCCAGGCTCTGAAATAACATCCCGAATTAAAAGGCTGCTCCCAGATTTATTTCACACCTCTGAACCAGTGTGGCTGGTTCTCATCATCTCTTACCACAGATGAGTCTTGCCCAACTCTGAAAAATAATCACACAGAAATAGGGATTTGATGTCTCGTTAAAATTGACTTGCAAGGCTGTTTTGAGGTCCCTAAAATATGAGTTTTAGTATTTGGATATGTATCAAAAATGACCATGATCTCCACGGGAGCGCCAGCTGGCCTGAGGAACACTTTGTACAGGATGATCACTCAGGGTTGGAACTCAATGATCTTTAAGGTCCCTTCCAACCCAAACCATTCGATGATCCTATGATTCTATTATATTATTAATTACTGAACCAGTTTCAGGAGTTGAGTAACTCGGCAACAGACTGTTCAGCTCTGTGGTCACTCCTGAGCCTCCAGGTGGGAAGAAAGGTGAAGAGGAACACAAGATCCTACTGTTCTGCAACTTTAGGTTCTACTAAAAACAGCAACAGCGAGAACGTCTGTCCTAGGGGTCTTATAACACCAGGAAAAGACAAGTCACCAAGGCTACAGAGAAGAAAAATCAAGAATCCCTTAAACATCTAATCTTTCGGAGGGCAGGACTGGCACTAGAAACAGCTCACTTGAGCTGGTCCAAAGGCTACAAGACAAAAGAGAAGTAAGTCATACATGAAGTAAAGGATCAGGAAGAAATGTTTTCCTGTGCAGGGGGTGAGGCAGTGGCCCAGGTTGCCCAGAGAAGCTGTGGATGCCCCATCCCTGGAGGGGTTCAAGGCCAGGCTGGATGAGGCTTTGGGCAACCTGGGCTGGTGGGAGGTGTCCCTGCCCATGGCAGGGGGTGGCACTCAATGAGCTTGAAGGTCCCTTCCAACACAAACCATTCTGTAATCCTATAAGTGCTTCACTTCAAGAGGAGGAATCCAATAGGGAACGGGAAATTACTACCCAGACAGCATCACACAATGGACTCCTAAATCCTTACTTCATAATTAGGTTCCATGAACATACATTGCAAAATCACCCAGGTGATTTTCATGCCTTTGAACTACACCTTCAGAGCCCTGTCTTTGAAAGTCCTTGGTCAAGAAAACTCCACAAGCACAGAAGAGGGAAGAACTGGTTTTCATCACAGTATAGTGCTCTTCTTAGATATTGGTTTCCTCTCTTACTTTGCGGAAAAGGTCAACAACACACATAAGAAATGCTCAAGCACTGTCTCTCCTTCACATCCTCTTCTCCTGTCCCTGAGGGTGCTGCTTCCATAAATTCACATCTTGCAAAAGAAAAGAAGAGCTGCAGCCGTTAGCCCCTGTGGCAGTCCTTCGTTCAGCAAGACAGAGATCCTTCTGATCTCTTGCTAGATCGTATCTCTCAACAAAGGGAAAAAAACATTGTGTGTGTGGGGGGTGGTTATACACTCAGTTTGGTGATGATCTGCTGAACATCTGTTACGGGATGATTCACAGGGTCATTCCAGTCTCCAACCTCATCCGCTCCCTTGCGCTTGATCTCACATGGCCTGTGTGCTCAGTGCCATTTTGCACAGGGAATTGGCATCCAACGTGAGACCTGCTTCTGCAGCTCAAGATGTGCCTCTAGAGAGGGTGATTCATGCCTCAGACGGCTGGTCTGGGCTTCCCAGCCCTTGGGAAGAAAGCTCCACCCCAAAGAGCAGACAGGAATACCAGTGCTTCTGTGGGAGCCAAGAGATTGCCCCAAAGCCATACCCCACGTGTTAGTCTCAGTCCTGCATCGCTTGAGATCTTCTTCCTGACTCAGGCTTGTGTACCTTCCCTCATCCCAGCCATAACTGAGAGCCCATGGAACCCCATCCTTTCAGGTCTCCCAGCTCCCCCGGTAGCCCTGCCTGCAACAAGGGATCTCCAGATCTCCTCAAGCAGCTGTTCCCTGTCCTCTCCAAGGCTGCAGCAGGGAAAGCAGACTGGAGTCGTTCCACAGGTCCCATCTGCCCCGGGAGTCTTTGGTGGGACCTCCCTGACCCCAGTCATAATCTCTGTTGAGAATCTGCCCGTGGCTACTTCCATGTACCGAGATTGTTATCAAATGATTCAAGAAACACACGATGAAAACTCGGCCGCACGCAGGCAAAGAAGGTTTGGCCACTGGCTCAGGCTCGGTTTCATCCACAAACTCTCCCAGGTTCCTCCTCTGGCTGGTCTGACTGCTGGGGAGTCTAAACTAAACCCCAAACCATCAACAACCATCACATCTCTAACAACAACAACCCTCCCTGAGCTTTCCTGTTTATTCTCAGGATTTCACTCCACATGAAAGCTGCTGGTGACTTTCCCTTCATGCAAACCATGAATGCAGGACCGCTTTCATCCAAACCACAGCACTGGCCGCAGTGTTCCCAGGAGGGTTTCTTGCAAGCAACTCCCACTGCATCTGCTTCCCAGAAAGCTGGCTGGGTCCTCTGTCCTCCTCCTCCATGTCCCCACTGCTCACAGCCAGCCCAAATCCTGCTCACACACTGCTGGACATGGTGCCCACCCCAGGGGCATCGCTAGGAGAAATGAGCCTTGATGAAGAAGAAAACCCAACAGAAGGCACCAGCCACCTCCAAGGGTGCCAGAACAGCTCTCGCCCAGATCCACATGACTTCCCCACTGTGCTGCAACGAGTTGGGGATGAAGCCACCTGAGTGTCCCCTGCAGCCAGGGCGAGCAAGAGGAATCTCTGGATGAGATTCAGCCCACGTAAGAACGATGGATTGTGCAGAAGAACCCACCTCTCCCCACTAACTGTAGAGAGGGATGGGACTGAAGACCTCAATGAAGCTGAATTTGGGCTCAGGAACTGCTTGGACCCTCTTGAAGGACCACCTGCTCCTGCCTTTACTCCCAGACTTCCCGATGTGCTGTCTTTAAGTGTTGCTGATTCTTCACCATCACGTGTTATTTATGGAGTTCTGCGGCCGCCTGCGAGACTTCCCATGTAATTACGGCTGTCTCCAGGCCCTGAAGGCACCAGCATTGTAAATTCTTCCGCTGACACCGTCCTGCCCTGGTGGATCTGGGCCTGCCCACACCCATCTGTCACGCTTTCCACCAAAGCCGGGGCCAACTACTGCTCCTTGCTGGATCATACAACCATAGAATCACAGGATGGTTTGGGTTGGAAGGGACCTTAAAGCCCATCCAGTGCCACCCCCTGCCATGGGCAGGGACACCTCCCACCAGCCCAGGTTGCCCAAAGCCTCGTCCAGCCTGGCCTTGAACCCCTCCAGGGATGGGGCATCCACAGCTTCTCTGGGCATCAAGATCAATATCAGATCAAGTGCTTCCAAGGACACGACATCAGATGTACCGCCCAACACACTGATGTGCTGTGCAGCATGTAGCACATCTCCTTGGTTGGTGCAGGACCTAGCACTGAGGGGCACGAACAGGACCATGCTTCCGTGGTGCACACTACAGTGCCCACTGTTTGCCCCTCCTCGCTCCAAAGCCCACTCTGTGTCACCCACTGCCGCTGATGCCCTGCTCTGGCCCTCCCCATGCTCTTGGGCATTCATCACGCTGTCATTGTGCCCACCACCATCACCATCATCATCAGCAGCATCCATCACACAGTCACTGTGCCCACCACCATCACCATCATCATCACCAGCATCCATCACACAGTCACTGTGCCCACCACCATCACCATCATCATCTATCATGCTGTCACTGTGCCCACCACCATCACCATCATCGTCACCGGCGTCCATCACGCATTGTGCCCACCAATATCACTGTCATCATCATCATCATCACCATCACCATCATCCATCACTGTGCCCACCAACATCACCATCATCACCACCACCACCACCAGCATCCACCACACTGACATTGTGCCCACCAGCATCACCATCATCATCACCAGCGTCCATCATGCAGTGTCTGTGCCCACCAGCACCACCACCTCAGCTGCCGGGCAGTTTGGGCAGTTGGTGTGCACCAATTTACACCAACAACATCAGGTGACTGCAGAAGGCTGCATTCCCAGTCCCATGATTTTATGGAGACACAAATGGACCACAAAGACCCCTAAATAAGAAGCTAAGGACTCTTCCTAAGCAACCTGATATGTCTGTGCCTTCCTTAAGCGTTTGGGAAGAAAAAAATGAGTAAATTCTGGGTGAGGGAGTGAGGTACCACCTGTATCTTCACAGTCTTCTGGTTCCTACTGCTGGGCAGGTGTACACCAGCTGTGAAGCACTCAGACCTGTGGCACCTTACCTTTCAGGTGATCGGCCACCTCGGTGTAAGACCGCAGCACTGCCAGGGACACCGCTTCCCCTGAAACACAGGAAAGACCCAACCCTGAGAGACACACCAGTGACAGACCAGCCCCACCTTGCTCTCTGACAATGTCACGTTAAGATTCTCTGCACAGAATCCCAGGATGGTTTGGGTTGGAAGGGACCTTAAAGACCATCAAGTTCCACCCCATGCCAAGGGCAGGGACACCTCCCACCAGCCCAGGTTGCTCAAAGCCTCGATCAGCTTTAATCTGACTGCAAACGGTGGGTGGAAGCCCATGGGGCAGGATGCAGCACTTATCGTTTAAGCTTGTCCATAGGATCAGCATGTTATGGAAAGCGTGGTGAGCAGCACAAGCTCCGAGAAGGGACAGCAGGGCCACATTTCACACTCACAGCTGGCATAAAACAGCACCACGGTCCGGGCAGTCTCCAGGAGGGCAGAGTGGAAGTTCTCCTCCGTCAGGACAAGGATCTGCTCCAGGGGCAGCTCTCGCTTCTTGTCCCTGGAAACTGCTTCCACCACCTGATCATCCTGGATGTCTGCAAGGGACCCACAGCCGGGCATGAGCACAGGACACAGGGAACTGCAGCCCCCTCTCCCACCCCATCAGCATGTTTTAGGAAGCCAGCGTGTCTCAGCAGAGGCACAGACACACCTACAAACTCACTGAAACGCACTTACGCCACCCCACACCGGCTGTGCCTTCTGATTTGAACCCTTAAGCATGCTGGCTCCTCTAGGATCCTGCACCACTTTTTTTTTGGAAAACAAAACCAATTTTGAATGGAAAATAAAACATATTTTGCATGGAAAACAAAACCAATTTTGTACAGAAAACAAAACCAATTTTGTACGGAAAACAAACGCATTTTCAAGGATGCATTACGGGGGCCAATGTTTTCTCCCTGGGGAAAGCAAGTCTGGAACAGCTCTTCAAAAAATGCGTCTCAAACGTTTCCAAAGGGACTGATAATTCGGAGGCTCTTCAGCTGACGCTTGAAGAGGAGACAGCGCTGGGTGCACTTTAAACCCTTCGCGCCCCTGGAGCTGGGTGCGTTCAAGCAGAAGCACCCATCTCCCTCCTGCAGCATCTCTGCAACTGTTCCTCTAACAGCTGTTGATTTTTCTCCCTGGTTTTTCCCCTAAAAATTATGTTTGTCTGCCACTAAACTCCAGTGACCTGCAGAGAATGAGTCACTTTGTACAACCACGACGTGACGATTTGCCTTGGATTTGCAAAAGTGTTCTCTAATGCTCTAATACATGCCCGCACATCTCTAGAAGATGCTGATTGCATGTCCTGTCTGATGCCAATCAACTTTTCACCAGTTGCACACCTCGATCGTTATTCTCTTTTTCATCCTCATCTTCCTCATCCTCCTCCTCATCCTCTTGGATTTGTTCGACCTTGTTCTTATCTTCCACCAGGGTTATAACTTCATCGGTGTCTTCCAAAGCCAGGTATTTGATGGGCACTCCCTAAAGAAAACCGAATAAATCAGTGGGAGCAAAACATCACCCTCTGCCCATTCTGTCCACAACCCAAACTCAAGGCTGATGGGGCACCATCACCCAACTCCTTATTTTTGGGGGTATGTCAACAGATTCCTAAAGCTGACAAACAGAACTTCTGGGGTGTGTTTCTTTGGCCCAATTTCACCTGCACATGAGTTTTTCCTCACTTTTTCCTTGCGAGGAAGTTAACTGTGGCTACGTGGGATCCTGTGCCCGGAGTGGTCAAAGCGAACACCCGTCCCACCTCCCAGCATCTTCAGGTGGATCCACCGTTGCAAGAAAAAACCCCAGTGGCCAAATAGTGAAGGAGGTACCGGGGTCCACTTGGCTGTCCCCACTCTCGAGGCGTCAGGCTGGCTCAGAGCAGCCCATCACAGCCTGGGAAATTGGCACAAAAAATCTTTTATCTCATGGAGCTCAACCAAGAAGAGTGCTCCCAAGCGTACACGGGCTGCCAACCCACGGAAAGAAAAGAGTAAAATGTATTTCTGAGAAATGAGACCTTGTTGGCTTAAAACCAGTTCTGGCACTGTCTGAGCGAAAGGCGCTTCAGAAAAAATGGATTTCATCATGAACTGAGAGAAATGACAAAGTGCTGGCACCTCCCATTGGCTCTAAGCGGAGAAACACAAGGCGCACATCTCTCAGCAGGGCAGGAGAAGCCCTCGGGGGATGCTCAGGTTCAGGTTTGATCCTGTATCTTTGCAATCACAAGTGTGACAGTTCAGGTAATTTGGGGCAACGTGTGCTCCCTGGCATTTGTCGGTGCCGAATTCCATCTCTCCTCGCAAGCTGGGTCAGGTCCCTCCAGAGCTTAGCTCATCTTGATCAACCTCATTTTACTTCCACCCTGCCCTTCTCCCAGATGCTGCCAGAGGCGTTGGGTTACATCAGTTCAGCACAGACCTTTGGTTGTTTGCTCTTAATTTGCTCTTAGTTTCACACCCATTTTCTCTCCCATCTCTTGGACACCTTTCCTAAGAGGCCAAGGGGCTTTAGAAGTCCAAATCTCTGGGCAATTTGCACTTGGACTTACTGTCGTAGGTAGTTCCCAACCTTGTGTTGCCTTAAGGTGTAATGGAGATGTCACCCTATGCTTTGAACACAAAACAAACTCAATATTTTATCTTTACCACAATATTTTATAAACTCAATATCTGATAAACTCAATATTAGGTCAATACCAAACTTGGGCAGTTCCAAAGGGATGAGTGCATCTATGGAAAGACACTTCCTCTTGAGCTTCTGGGAAGGTGGTCAAGAAACAAGGGAGCCAAGCATCACCCCAACACCTCTGAAGAGCACCATGGCCAGCCAGGGAAACAAGAGTCGTACAAGAAAGAAATCAAGTATCTAACCTCAGCTGGTGTCTTCAGAGCAACGTTTGACCGGAGCAGAACGTTCTTATCTACGAGGTCCCTTCCAAAACACAAAGTGAACATTAGATGGTGCAATGTGCACCGCCACCCACTTTGTTCTGCCTGCCTGGCCGGCAAGCTCATCCCTCTCAGCAGCACCATGTCCTCATGGAGTTGGGCTTCAGGGCTCCCCAGAACTTGTAGGAACCCAGAATCAATGTCAGTGGTGGAGAAACAGGCTCCAAGAGACCTTCTGGTGGGACTGCACTGCATAACGGTGTTCAAGGCCAGGCTGGATGAGGCTCTGGGCAACCTGGGCTGGTGGGAGGTGTCCCTGCCCACGGCAGGGGGGTGGCACTGGATGGTCTTTAAGGTCCCTTCCAACCCCAATCGTTCTACGATTCCATGATTCTTTGACAATGTGCCTATTTTGCAAGGGCTTGGATTCCTGCTCTGTGATCCAGGTCTTTGCTCACGCACTGGTGGCCACATCCCAGTGCAGCTGATCTGCTGGTGGACTTCAGCTCATGAGAAAATGCAGCCAAGAAGTGCCACCAGACAGGGAGGCACCATGATGGCAGAAAGCTGGAAGAAGAGAGCCTCCACCCACGCTTCCCCCATCTCCTCCCACATGCATGGCTGCCAGCAGACATCCCCAACGGCCATGCAACCATGCCTACGGGGGCTGCACACCTCCTGTAGCAAGATACCATAGAAGCATCTGCAAACACAAGCCAGTCAGGTGTATGCAGGCTGCTCCTGAGCCCACAGAGCAGAGACAAGTAACTGGTGGTCCATCGCAGAAGAGGTCAACAGATCTCCACAGCTGCTGGTCTAACTCGGAGAGCCCTTGCTGAGCGAGGAGGCTCTGCTTACTGAGCAGAGACCCCTGCCACGCCCCAGCACCCAGAACCACAGCCCACCTCCTCTACTGGATCTCCTTCTGCCCTTAATTTGAGGGTAAAATACAAGCCTTCAGCTGGGTCAAGTTTCCCTTCTGAAATCTCTCTTCGTCTGACTGTTTTTCCACTTCTAATTCAGCAAGAGACTCAAACATTTCTACACTTCCAGTCAGTCTGAAACCAAACTAATCTGATTCTGGACAAGCCCCTAAATGTGACATCCTCTCGTAGGTCGTACCCTAGTTTTACTGCCTCTCATACAAATCTGAACAAGGCCACTGACTATCATCCTGGCTGTGGGTTAACCGAGCTCAGAAACACTGCGAAAAGCAAGGAGAACCCAAAAACCCCTGAGAGCAACTACCTGGACAAAAGGGCAACTCCTGCTTTCCCCAAGAGCTTCCAGGCTACAAACTCTGCTGTCCGCCGGTCAGCCTCGTAGGTCTCTTTCTGGCTGAGGATGAACACAAGGGGTAGCCCAAGCTGTAAGTGAACGGTGGAAACCTTCTCCGGGTCCTCAGCAACCTCTGTCTGGAGAAGAGACATGGTTACAGCACAGCACACCTCCACACCATTGAAGGTACCTCAGCTCTTCTCCCAAGCCACCATGTGCTCCCCAGCCAGAGAAATAAGGATACCCTCAAGAAAAAGCCTCCAAACCCGATTCTAAAACATCCATCAAAGCAGAACCCACGCAATTCCGGTTAAACTGTTCCAACCTGTCATGACCCTCCCTGTTAAAAACCTGGGCTTTATTATGTATGTTCTTTTGTGACTTAGCAACCTCGTATGTCAACTCCATTAAGTTTTTATTTACCTGGCATCCATTCCCCGTAGCAGTTCCAAAACCCCGGCCGCAACACGCCAGAGCTGGCATCCTCTCCCTTCCTGCCTTGGATGTGCTGCTTCATGACAGCACAGAGCTGCTTAGACTCCGTGGGTCTAACCCAGGAGGCCAGCTGAAGAAGGCACTTCCCAGCTCCCCTGCCCATCCTTTCGGCTGGGCAGAGATGGCACCAGTCGGAACTGGAGCATGAATCGCCGATATCCCTCTTCCCAAGGTGCTGAGATTCCTGTGATGAGTCTGGAAGAGTGGCTAAGGACTTTGGAATTGTCTCGTTTGGAGAAAAGGAGGCTGAGAGGCGACCTTGTTGTTCTCCACAGCTTCCTGAGGAGGGGACATGGAGAGGGAGCTCTTCTCCCCAGGGTCCAGGGACGGGAGGCGTGGGAACGGTTCAAAGCTATGTTAGGGGAGGTTTAGACTGGATGTTAGGAAGCGTTTCTCTACCGAAAGGGTGGTCAAACCCTGGAACAGGCTTCCTAGAGAGGTGGTTGATGCCCCAAGCCTGTCAGTGTTGAAGAGGCATTTGGACAATGCCCTTAACAACATGCTTCAGCTTGGTCAGCCCTAGAATGGTCAGGCAGTTGGACTAGATGGTCTGTAGGTCCCTTCCAACTGAAATATTCTATTATTCTATTCCATTCCATTCCTTCCATTCTGTCCTACTCTACTCTACTCTACTCTACTCTACCTCTATTCTTAGATGTCCCAGTAAAGTCCAAGGGACACCTCCGCCCCATTCCCACTCACAATGCTTACAGACCACTGGAGGGGCACACATTGGTGTCAGGGCTCCCTGGAAAGGTCTAAGCAAGCTGAGCAGTGCAATGGAGTGTCACTCCCATCCAGCCCCATGTCTGTTCCTTCCTTGGACCCATTCTGGGTACTTGGTCATCAACTTAATGAGGAAAGGGCAGATTCTAACCCTCCGTTCACACCTCCCTCATCCTCACATCCATCCCAACTGCCCTCATGTGGTTCCTCTTCCCCAGTCGTACCACCAGCGGAGCCCCCATGAGTTTGAGGTGCCTGTGGATGTTGAGCATCGTCAGAGCCTGCTCCATGGCTGTCCTCCTGCAGGGCTGTGCCAGGTCCGTGGCCCACTGGCAGTGGCAGAACAACAGCCGAGCAGACGACACATCAGGCTCATCATTGCTGTGAGAAAACAAAACCCACGGTGAGCTAGGCATCCACCACAGGGTTGTAGTTTTACACACCACCACTCACTCACCCTCCCCTCTCCCAGGGATGGCGGAGAGAACTAAAGGGGTGAAGGGAAAAGAGACTCACCTGGCTCACCAGGTGTAAATGACCCCAACCCCAGAACACTTTGCCCAGATCGAGGACAAAAATGAAGATTTCTCAATGGGACCAGACACGCCACTGCAGTGGAGACCCTGTCCAGAGGAGGACAGCTGAAGTACAGCTTTGCTCTTCTCTTCTACCCCACTGATGGCCTCTTACAGACTGTATAAGGAATGTTCCACCTTTCGAACAGCGCTGGTGTTGGCTGCACTAAAGGAAGCAGCGAGATGAGTTCCCTGGATGGTTCCTTGGTTAGTGGCTCCTGCACCATCACTGGTGTTAGCCTGTGGGTCAGCTATGGGAGGTCACATTTCTTACACACCCATTCCTCACCTCTAAACCAGGGATCACCTTCTTTGTAAAGGGTTTTAAGACCTCTCTATGGAAGAGGAGGGTGTGGTATTAAGACCTCCAAGCCTGCCGCCCCACTTGGCTGAAAGCTACCCATGTTGGTGAAGCTCCCACCATTTCATCAGCCGAGGAGATGGTGTCCTCTCTGCTTTAAGCAGAATGAAGCCAATTCTTGAGCAAATGGCAACCGTGCCATCTAGTGGCAGCCACAAAATGCTGTCCCTGATCTTCATCCTGCAAGGATGGGATGGCACCTTCCTTTAGTGCTTGCCATGGCATCACCTGTGAAAGGTCCTTGTACAAAATTTTGCTGAAGATGCAACACATTGTGCGATATCCCACCTTCCCCCTCTCCATTTCCTGGCTGCAGTGGGTCACAGCAGCAAGTGGCTTTGAAGGATCTGACCTTCTAATGCACCTCCTCCCAGGTGGGAAGGGGATGGCCTGAGCTGGCCAGGTGCAGTGAAGCTATGGGGTGGGAAGTCCCAAATGCAACACTCCGGGGAGCAGCATCTCACGTACCTGAACTGCAGAACTCACCGCTGCCAGGAATTGTGGAGATGAAAAATAAAAACCTGTTTAAAAAATTCCGGTGGCTGTTAACACCGTGATATGGGTTCAGTTCCCACCTCTGAGAGTCCTGAAACCTCTGACGGCCAGAAGATGGGAGGTTGTAGGCAACACATATCCATCCTATGGCCGCGGCAGAGATATGGAGCTGGGTGGGCTTTGCTCCCACCCACTACAGCTGCTCTTACCCCTCCCCACTGGCCAGACTTGCTCAGCAAAGCACAAGGCTGAGTGTTTCCAGACTTACATCAGCCCCTCTGAAAACCCACGGCTGGGGTTTGATCAGTCAGCTCGGGAAAGCAGACAGTGGGCTCTTCTCCTGTAAAATCCCATTCCCTGAACAGCCATAGATGGCACGGCTGGCCCAAGCCCAGGGACACAAGTGGAAACTGGTTTTGGAAAAGCGAAACCAACCCAACCCTGGCATAACATCCTAATAACATCCCAGATTTGATCTGAGAAGCTGAGAAACCCAGAGCAGAGCAGAAAGCGCAGGGGAGCGGCTCTGCCTGGTGTGTTTGGACATACCCAGCATCTTTCAACAGCGTCGCCTCCGTTGTCAGAACAAACTGGTGGACAGTCCCGTAGGCAAAGGCTGCCTCCATCACAGCTCTGTGCTCTGCAAAGAGAAAGGCAAGGTGAACTCACCCCAGCTCCCTCCACATCTCTCCTCATTTTTCCAAGTTGTAAATAAACACCAAGGCTCAGGCTTCCAGAAACTCCCAGTAAAAAGTCACAGCTGCCTGACGACACACTAACTGGAGGTGAATCCATGTGCCGATTCCCAGTAAACCCATCCTACTGCCTACCCAGGGATCTGCCAATGGCTTCATTTATTTATTAAGACAGCAACCGCTGGCTTTCCTTCCCTCTCCAGTCCATCTCTGAAAGTTTGTGTGCTCCCAGCAAAACTTTTCTGGTGCAGGATTTTGGGTCAGAAACCCCGTTCCCTTGAACTCTAGTGAAAAAGGCTCTGGGAGGAGAGCAGAGATGAAAAGCTGAGGGTTAATACCTGCTGTCCCAGTCGCTGGTACGTAGGCAAAGACCATGTTGGACTTCCCTTTCAGCGTATTTTGAATGTTCCGAAGATCTGCCAGTGTTTCAACGTATTTAACTTCATTAAAGAGCAGGGCACTGAGGAATCAGAAAAAAACTCATTAGCAATTGTTTTCTTTTAATTTGCAGCCACACAAGCGTGATGGGAAAAACAAGGTAAAATCCCAGCTTCTTGCTGGTAGATTGGAGATTCACAGCCAAATACAGCTGCCCAGATGTGTGCTGGGAGTCACCCCAAAGGCACAGATTTAACAGGGTCAAAGCATCCCAAAGAGAGAAGCAGCTTCTGCTCGGCTGAGAGCACCCTCTGGAATACCTGGGGTATGTATTTATGCAAAACTTTACATCAACAAGTGCAAAATGGAAAGGAAAGGATTTCAGAGAGATGCATCTGGTCTGTACTTACAACAAAACATTAGCAACGATGGAGTTCACGTCAAACAAGGCATCGGTGGGGAACTCTCTGATCAGCACGTTACCTCTAGGGAGGGAAGAAAGAGCATCACCAAAAACGATCAGCTACACCCTACGACTCTATGATTCCATGTACTAATTTAATTCTCACTCCAATTAATATTTCCAGATATCTGCTGGCAGCTATGGCTGGAAAGAAAATGCCAGGATTGAATCGGGGGATTTGGCAGGACGGGGTGTCCAGGCAACGCTGTTTCAGTGAAGTCACCTCTGTCACTGCCATCTCACTCAGCTTCTGGGGACTGTTGGTTCAAGGCCAGGCTGGATGAGGTTTTGAGCAATCTGGGCTGGTGGGAGGTGTCCCTGCCCATGGCAGAGGGTGGCACTGGATGGGCTTTAAGGTCCCTTCCAACCCAAACCATCCTGGGATTCTAAGCCCAGGACAGACTGACCTATATATCTATAGGTCTATATACCATGCATCACCCTGTAGACCCTCCCCACCAGAGAAAACGTTTCTATGGGTCACGTTCAACAGTCAGTGGGACCTGAGCTGATACATGGTTGGAAGCTTCTTCAACCCATGGAGAGTCCAAGCGCTGAACCTTCACATCCAGGGCAGGTGAGCTGACCACACCAGCAGCAAGAGCATCAGAGAGTGTTTCTTTCAACAAGTAGATCCAAAACCTAACGGACTGAGTGTAACTCTGGGGGACGTGGTGGTGGCAGCCCAGATGGACAGAAGAACATGGTCTCATGCAGCAGCACAGCCTTCTGCTGCCCAGAAGGAACACAGGGCAGGATGGGAGGTGTCACAATGAGGACAAAGCATCTACTTTGCCTTTTGGGGGTACTTTTCACTAAACTCTATATGTCACTGCTGTCCTCACGGCTCCTCTCCTCCTACACAGACATTTCTCTGATCGCTGAGAGCATTTTCCTTCAAACATTCCCACTGGGAAGCAACGACAGCGCGGTGCCGAGAGCCCCCCTCACCTGAACAGGTAGGCTTTCCTTAAGGCGTTTTCTCTTCCACAGTATCTTGAGACATCGTCTTTGGGACAATTAACCTAGACATTGAAAGCTTGTAATTAGACGTTCAGCTCCACAAATGACTACAAACTTACAGCACTACACTTTTCTACCATTCAAGTGTGTAAATACAGCCTTTCCCAACCTGCTGGGAGAGAAAACACAATCAAATGGAGCCCAGAGATGGCGACTGGAGATTGTACTTCGGTTCTCCAGCTCAGCCTGCCTTGATTTGGGTCAGATGGGATCAAGAGATCTTACGATCTACCCAGCATATTCAAAGCGCCAGATGGTTGCTTATTAAACTCAGCTTCTATCTGGAGGAAATCAAATACATACACACATATATAAGCACTTCTTATCATCTCATTACACTTGCCTGAATTTGTAATTCGCTCACCTAAATCTGCGTAACGATTCAGGTAAAACCCCCTTTACATGGAATATTTATTTTATATCTTTTATTTTATACTGAATTGAAAAGAAGTGAGCTGGTTAGATCAGCCAGCTAAGCCCGGTACGTGGGGTTGCCCATGGAAAAGACCAATCTGCAGGAAAAATGTGAGGAGCTGAAAGTTCCCTCGACCCACAGATGAAAATCAAAGTGCACAGGTTCATCTGCTCAGACTGAACAAAGAGCTCAGTCCTCTGCTTCGCTGTGTTTGGGGACACGGGCACATCGAGCCTCTCGGGGACACAAGAACCTGCCCGTGTCCCATGGGTTTGACACAACCCACAAGCAACAGATGTAAGGCCAGGGCAAGGGACAAGATGGGATGCCCCGGTCTGCCAACAGCTGCTTTCTTGTGGGGTCCCACCGCTGTCAGTCCCCAAGGTGGCCCCATCCACCCTGCAGGAAGCCCCACGGAAATAATCTGCAGAAATACCCTGTCCTGCTCCTCATCCCCGTTTACCTTCACCACCGAAATGCCATAGTCATGGAGAGCCTCAGCTGAGTTCTCAATCTGCTCCAAGAAGGGCTGGGCACCAGGAGAAACTGAAAGAACAGAAAAAAAGCTGGTTTCCATCCCCCCCTCTTACGGATGAGGCAGAGGGGAGTACCTGCAGGGCAAGCACTGTCTGTGCTCCGGCAGGGTAACAGCATGCTGACCATGGGATCATGGAATCACAGGATGGTTTGGGTTGGAAGGGACCTTAAAGCCCATCCAGTGCCACCCCCTGCCATGGGCAGGGACACCTCCCACTAGCCCAGGTTGCCCAAAGCCTCATCCAGCCTGGCCTTGAACCCCTCCAGGGATGGGGCATCCACAGCTGCTCTGGGCAACCTGGGCCACTGCCTCACCCCCTGCACAGGAAAACATTTCTTCATCTCATCTCATCTCCATCTCCCCTCTTCCAGCTTCAAACCGTTCCCCCTCGTCCTGTCCCTGCACCCCCTGACCCAGGGCCCCCCCATCTCTCCTGTAGCCCCCTTTCAGCACTGGGAGCTGCTGGAAGGTCTCCCCGGAGCCTTCTCTTCTCCAGGCTGCACACCCCCAACTCTCTCAGCCTGTCCTCGCACGGGAGCTGCTCCAGCCTCGGACCATCTCCGGGGCTCCTCTGGCCCCGCTCCAGCAGCTCCGTGTCTGTCCTGTGCTGAGGACCCCAGAGCTGGGTGCAGCACCCCAGGGGGGGTCTCAGCAGAGGGGGACAATCCCCTCCCTCGCCCTGCTGCTCACGCTGCTGGGGATGCCCCCAGGACACGGGGGGTTTCGGGGCTGCCAGCGCACATTGCCGGCTCATGTTCAGCTTCTCATCAACCTCTTCATTGTTCCACTTTCCCACACACCCTTGAAAAGCCTTTTCTAAAAACCCAGTGTACACTGTTAAATACATACCATCACGGCTGAAATAAGCCAGGGATGCTCTGCCGGCTTGCAAGCTACCGAAATATTCCTGGGGGCCCAGCTCCTGCAGCAGCCTCGCGCTTCCCCGCGGTGGGATGGAGGAAGCACAGAAGAGGAGAAAAGAGAAGAAAGAAACCCATCTGTCCTTTCGGGCTGACATGGCTGTTATCAGCTCCAGGCATGGGAGAGTCACAGCTGGGAAAAAAATATATTAAAAAAATTATATATATGTACATAAACATATATATGAGTGTCTTCTGTTTCGGTGGGTGCAGCATGACTGTAACTTCCAGATGTGACACAAACATCTCAGGGACGTCAGGAATTAGTCACTGGAGCTGCAGGTGAGTCAGACAGCTGTAAAGATGACAGCAAAGGCCGTTCTCTTTCCTCTCCATGGTATCTGCAAGTGCACAGGACCCTCAGTGCTTTCCATTTAGAGATGTTTTTCTTCCCTCTTTTTTTTTTTTTTTTGAGTCAAAGCGAAATTACACAATACAGGCAAAAAACAGTGGCCGTATCATACAAAAAAAACTCCCAAACACCACCTAAATTGTTTGAATTCTTGTTAAAAAGCTTTAAGGATGTCACTAGCCCTATAAGTGATGTGGGGCTGTTCCAGAGCCCTGCCCCATCTCTCCGCCACTCAAGGTTTCAGCTACACCAAACAGAAGAAGGGTTTGTGCAAACTCCTGGGGCTTGTCACGCCTTGCTTGGTCCAGCCTCATGTTATTCTGCCACCAGTAGCACGGGAGGAAAACCCACAACCCACACCAGGCTGTGGGGCTGTCCCAGCAGCCTCCCTTCCATGGCAGGTCTCCATGTAGGAGAGTGTGATGGGTTTACCCTGGGCTGGGAGCCAACCCCACGCAGCCGCTCACTCACTGCCCCCACCTCCTGGGGATGGGGAGAAAATTAAAGGGGTGAAAGGAAAAGAGACTTGTGGGGTGAGATAAGAACAATTTAACAACTAAACTACAATAATATAAGAAATAATAATTATAATAACAGCAATAGATACAAATATACAAATGAGTGACACACAGTGACACTGCTCACCACCCCATGACCAAGGCTCAACCCGTTCCCAGCCAACGATCCCAGAGCAGGGAGAGTCCCAAAACCACAATCCCAGAACAGAGATAAGAGCCCGAGTGTCCGAGAGCTGACTGATGGAGGGAGACCCGGCGAGAGAGACCACCCTGAGAGAGCCGACTTGGGAAAGACAGCTGACCCAGAGCAAAAGGGATCCGGAACAAAAAGGGATGAGCTTCCAGAGGGTCCTCACCTATATACTGGGCATGCCGGGCATGGGATGGAATAGACTACTGGCCATTTTGGGTCTCAATCCCAAACTTAAATTCAAATCCCAGGCTAGCAATTAGGCCACGGTCTCTCACAGCTTCTCCCGTACCCACAGGCACAGCAGAGAAGCTGAAAGGACCTTGAGTGTCCTGGCAACAACTATAAACATCACTGTTATCAGCTTTCTTCTGAGCACAAATCCAAAACACAGCCTCTTGCTATGAAGGAAGTTAACTCTGTCTCAGCTGAACCCAGGACAGCGAAGAGCCAAGGAAATTGGTGAGATGCTTCAGAGAGCGGAGCAAAGACCAAGCGGCACGTTTGCTGCCCGGGTTCACCAGGCTGTCCTGCTCCAGCTATTTAACTCTTCTCGCTCAGATGAAGAGGTTCAGGAGAGCTTCAGGTGGACGATCACTACAGGATGAGAAAACACCTTTTTCCCACTTTATTCCCCTATTTATACCAGGTTCCTTCACCGCCTGCTCTTCAGGTGTTGGGCTTTGCTGCTGAGCGTGCTGGAGCAGGGCTGGTCCCCGGTCAACGATGAGACAAAGCTGAAGCTGAAGCCATGCAGAAGCTGTTTGCCTTGCACCACGTGCTGCAGCTGCTTTCGTTCACAAACGCCCCTGTGTCCACCCACTGTCACCCCCTCCAACACCCTGTCAGACGCCATCAGCTATTGCGGCTCTGTGATGAACCCAAACTCAAAAGCTCAAAAACCAGCCGGCAAAGTCCCTCTGCCTTGCTCCCTCTCGCCTCGGTGAGGTTTTCGGATGAGCAGCACAAAGGAACAAAGAGCTGAGAAAGGCAGGATATATTTTTTTTTTTCCTTTTAATCTGAAAATCTCCAGTTCTCTCCTTTCCAGCTTTGGGAAACGCCAGGCATTTCTGGAGCTTTGCCCTCCCATCTGTTCCTCTGGCTTACGGAGGGGACAGGGATCAGGGGTGTGGGGGGGGCGATGTTTATTAAATGACAAACTTGGCTACAGTGGGATGGAAAAATAAACTCCATCCTGGCACGTGGGAACCAGCCCAGATCAAACAGGAGAGCTCGCTGTCCAGGAGGCAACAGGAGCACGACTCAAATCAGGATTACACCCAGAGGAGGGGGTACAAACACAACCCCCACCTCTACCCATCCCCGATCTTTCTTCATGTCTCCTCTGGCTCTTGTAGTTTTTCCACTTTCTGCCCTCTTCACATCCCTGTGTGACACAAACACACCACAGGCACAAAGTTTTGCGTTGGCATAAATTGGCTTGTGCCACATCAGCCTTGCTCTCTCCCCAGCAGCTGGGGTGAGGCTGTGTTGGGTTGGTGCTGAGGAGAAGCTGATCACACACTGATGGGTGGAGCTGCTGCCAGGACACTCAAGGACTTTCCAGCTTCTCTGCTGTGCCCGTGTCTGCAGGGGCAGGAGGAGCTGGGAGGGAGCACAGCCCCATCACTAGCCCAGGATTCCACCTCAGGGTGAGGACTGAGACCCAAACTGGCCCATGGGCTATTCCATCCCATGCC
>WKFP01014704.1:94276-123136 GCA_011057875.1 Pterocles orientalis
CAAGGGTGAAGCTGAGGCTTTCTGTAGGAGAAGTCTGTGCCTCTTAAGCAGCAGAGAGCATCTGGTTGCCCAGAATCCAGGGTGTGTGGGCTGTAGGCAGCTGTCCACAGATTGCAGACAGGTGATCTGAAGTAAGAGCCGTGACTAAGCTGAGAACCTGCTCACATCCCAGCTTGCGCAGGCCAGGTATCCAGCTCTGACTGGCTCTGGACACTAATTAACTTATCAAGTTCAGCCAGCAGTAGTTTACAAAGGCAGTGACTTCCTCTAGTTACATGCCTGAGGCTGCCTGTGGCTGCTTTTGTACAACACACTCTCAAGAAGCCTGCTCTCAGGTTGAATACTCAACCTGACTGTCTGGTAAAGGTCTCTTGCATTCAAATGCTGTCTCCCTTCCCTGCCTTGGAGGCAATCTGTGCCTTTGTGTTGTGGAGGAGCTGCAAAAATAGGGTGGGGATGAGCAGAAGTGTTACACAAATTCCTGAAAAGCCTCTCCTGCCTCCTGAAGCCCAGCTGTGAACCTGCAACTCAAAACAATACAGTTGTCTCTCTGAAGGCAGGAAGGTTGGAGCCATTTGACATTTGAGAAGGAGGCTGTGCTGTTGAACTGCTGCCAGATCATATACTGTGGTCCTTGTCAGCCGGAGACTTGCTTCACGAGCCTTTCTGCCTCTAATTCTGCTGGCCCGGATACCAAGGGCTCGGTTAGTGCTAGAGCAGGCTGCGTTCTTGTGCTTCACCGCTGTCACGGGGACTCGTCTGTTAGCAGCACTTCATGCTGACTCTTCCCAGACAGTCTTGTGCTGTAAGGCTAGGAAAATAGAGCTGGTGGACCCGCAGCTTGGATGTGGAGCAGGTCAAGGAGATGTGCTTCCTGAGCAGACTCTCCAAAGGCAAGTCAGCTGCTGAGATGTTTGCCCACTTACGGCTTCTGCTGTGACTTGATGGCTACCACTAGCTATTAAAAGGCTTCTGAGAGAACTGCGTCCAAAACATTGTGCAGAAAGCTGCTCTTCACCAGCACAGGACAGCTAGGAGGAGGCAGAGGTTCCCCGACATCTAACCACCCTTTAGCATGCTGCTCTGTGTACGGCAGAGCCTGGCTTGTCCCACAGTGGCACTGGGGTTGAGGTGCTGGGTCTTTCTGCCTGTTCTCAGAGTTGCCCACCACAAATATGTGGGTTTCTTTCCTAAACAAAGGTGTTCAATGCTGCAGAGAAGCAGCAGCAGCAAAATTATTTTTTTAACTGTTGTTGGTTGGCCCTCTGGAGACTACCCCAGCAAGGCAATGGGTGGGATAGCATCTTTCTGGACCACCAGTTTGAAGCTGACTGATAAGATCCTGAGAATGACGCTCCTGTGCCTCATGTTGTCCCTGCTCCCTGGTGACAGTGGCTGTATAGCTCTGCTGCCACAGTGAACTCATCACACAGGGAAGCTCTTAACCAGCTCTGAATATTTTACCAGCATACAACTATTCTAGGTCATTCCTGCCTGCACAGCTTCTTGTGCTTTGAAGTGGCCAGAAGCAGGGGGTGGAATTGCAGCTCTGTAGGAAGGTCTGTATTAAATTTTTTTTCTTCCTGTTCTAGGGAACATCTGTCTGCCAGGCTATTCTTGTGGGATCTGTAGTCGCTCTTCTGTATTCCTCAAGGGCTTGCTATAACCTGGTAGCGGTGGCCATATCTCCAGACAATGTTCCTGGTCCTTTTAACTATGGCTGGGACAACCTTTCAGACAAGGTAAGTGCCTGTGACCCCCAATCCTGTGAAGGCATGGATAGGGAAAAAGGGGATGATGTGGGGGTGTCTGTTTTGCTGAACCCCTGGGTGAGCTGACTTTCTGCCTTCAGAAGCCCTGCTTGTTCTCTTCCCCCAGAGCAAGCCTGAATCTTCCTCTATCTGGCTCCTTCAGGAGGGATTCCCTGTCGTGCTCTTCAGTTTAACCTGCCAACTCTTCTGGGGGAGAGGAGGAACACGTCAACTAGAGCAGAAAAGCAATGCTTAATAGGGCGTGGCTGCGTGCACGGGAGAATCACTGGTGTGGGGAGGGAGTTAACAGGACCCTGGTAGCACACTGAAGAGAACTAGCTCGCTAAAACCAGGAGCAGCAGTCAGGCAAGGGTCGCTATTCTGGTTTAGGGACTCCTGCCTTCATAAAAGGGTTTCTCTGCATTCCTACTTCTGAGCTGTGTGCTGTGTCCAGCTCTGGGAGCTGTGGAGCTCTGCTGATGGCTGGGATTCTACAGAGACCTCAAACTTGTGTCCCCAGGTGCACGTGGAAGTGAGCAGTGAAGAGTATGTGGTGTTCGGAGTGGTCCTCTTCCTCTGGGAGCTGGTGCCGACAACTTTCGTGGTGCTGTTCTTCCGGGCTCAGAGACTGAGTCAGAACTTGGTAGGCCTGAACAAGCTGCTGTAGCTTGAGAGCAGGGATTGCTCCAAAGTGCCTGGGGTGTGGGGACAGGCCTTTGGGAAGACTGTCGGAAATATCTCACCTCTTCCCTAACTCCTTTCTCTTTACCAGACTCCAGCGGGGATGGTCAATAGTCACAGTTACAGCTCCAGAGCCTACTTCTTTGACAATCCGAGGCGCTACGACAGCGATGATGACTTGTCGCGGCTTGGGGCCAGAGAAGGAGGGTAAGCGTTGTTGGGCAGGGGAAAGCTGCTGTTCTGCCCTGTGCGGGAGCAACAGAGCTCTCGGCTCAAATTGTGGTGTAAGAGGCAGCTTGGGGAAAAGGTGGATGGGGCAAGGAGCCTCCTGACCGAGCTTGGTTTTGTTCCCTTCTGCAGCTCCCAAGGAGCTATTTTTATTAGACAGAAGCGACCACCTCTGAGAGGTGGATATCGCACTGGGTGCTCGCAGGTAGAAATATGCAGTGGCTGCAGACAGGAGGCTTCAGCGGATCTTGCTGGGATCCCTCCTCGGCTGTGGGGCAGAGGGCTCTTCAGTGACCTCCAGAGGAGTTTCTGCCCTGGAGAGCGAGAGGTGGTGAAGTCATGGGGGGAACGTGGTCTCTGAGAGCCAGAGGGAGAATGGTCTGGTATCCCCAGTAAAGCTGTGATGGGAAACTGGACAGGGCTGACCCTGCACAGGGGTTTAGCAGTGGTTCAGAGGTTCTGGCGGTTCTTAACCAGTGTCGTAGGGCCTGGTGCTCTTCTCCTTGTACCTGTTTTATCAAAGCCAAGTTCCTTGGAGACACTGTGCCTGCATGGATACCCTGACCAGTGGAGATTAGCTGCAGCCAAATTGTTCATCTAAGAGTCCGTGTCTGGTTTTTCTGTCTCTCCTCCCAGCTTGGCCACCCCTCAGTGCTCTGGCTGCTATGGGTCCCTGGCAGGGAATGACAGCTACTCGGTGGGTCCCCATCTCAGCGGAACCGCTACAGACAGTGCCCCTTTGCTCTTTGCCGCAGGCGGCTCGGAGATGAGTAATCACCATAGCTCATATCCTGCACCACAGAACTGAAGAGGCTGCGAGGTCCCTTTCTTCCCAGAAGTGGCATTCATGTATAGGATTGTAACCTGGTTTTTCTCTTTCCTTCTTCCCTGAAGCATCTAACTCATCGACACAAACATTCCACTACCTGCTGCAGCTGTAAGCAGGACTGAGCCTACGGCTGCAGGCAGTAAGCAAGAGAACTGTGACTTTAAGGTACCATGTAGCAACGTGAAGCTGAACTCTCTGGAAGCTTTTTTTCTTGGTCTGGTCTTCAAGATGTTGGCAGCTAAATGCACCAGAGCTTCCTCACTAGAAAAGAAACATCAAATGCATATTTGCACTTTTATCTGCACACGTGGAAGGAATGAATCTTGCTCAGGCCGTGCTGGGTCTGAGACTGTTGTAGTTACTCTTTTAATTGCACATCCATAGCTGGGAGAGGCACCGTCTTCCTGCAAAGACGTGTTCTGTGAAGTACTCTGCATCCTGACTCGCTGGGGAGCGTGAAGCCCTGCTCCTGCGGTGAATGCTGAAGCGTCCTGTGCCATATTCACGCCTGGCAGGGCTGAGGCCTCGGGGCTGAGTGTGGTTCTTGCTCTGACTGCTGCTCCCTCCTTTCACCTGCTTGCTGAACTGTCCTGCCTAGGGCTGCGGGCTCCAGGCTGAGCTCAGAGCACATCCTAGCAGCGGCTGTGAGGGGAGATCGAGTGCTCCTACGGGTGTTAAGGTCACTATGGGCGTTAAGGTCACTATGGTGTAACCAACCCACTCACGGCAGAGGGGGAGGGCTGGCAGGGGCGGTGGCTGCTGTCCTGTGCCAGGGCAAGGCTTGAGGCTGCTGCCTTTAGGGAAAGCTTCGAGCTGGAGCTGACTCAGCAGGAGTGTGTGTGCAGGAACATGTGTGGCCCAGAGCACAGGGAAAGCTAGGGCTGCTTTCAGCGGGGGGTGGTGAGAGCAGTCCTGCTCCTTCCTCTTCCTCACCCACCCTGGGGCTCCCCTTTTCCCCTCAGTATTAAATTGCATTTAGCAGATACCCAAGAGTTTCAACCTGAGCAAATGTGAACCGGTGGGCTCCCCCTGAGGCGGGGGCGGTGTCTCTGTGCCTGGGAAGGCAACGCCTGCTCTTGCAGAGGGAAGTGACCAACTGGTCCCAGGGCTCCTTGCTCCCCGCTGCCCTGCTGTGGGGCAGGCCCGTGGGCCTGGAGTCCTCCCCCTGTCCCGGCAGCAGGGCTCAGGGGTGTGCACAGGGTTGGAGTGTGCTGGGTCAGGCTGGGAGGAGGTTTCTCTGTCCCTCTGTAACCAAAATAACCAACTTGGACCTGGCCTAGAGCTCCATGGGGCTCTGGGTGGTGAAGCTTGATGTTATTCCTGGCGTGTCCCGAGCCTGATGTGGGGATGGGCAAAGCAGCTGTGGGCACAGGCTGGGATGGAGGCACTGGTCCAGGGTGGGCAGCTGCTCCCACCACTAGTGACAACTCGAACTGGAACTGCTTCTAACCCCCCTGCTCGAACCCCTCTGCCACTGCCGGACTCACCCATGCACGGAGCAGTACGGTGCTGCCTGGGACGTGGGGCTGGGGGCTGGTGCCAGAGGGCCCCCAAAGCACCTGCAGTGTCCCCAGTGCTGTGTGAGAGAAACCCCAAGCACAAGGGCAGTCCCGGCCTCTTCTCACATGCTGTGTGCTCACTACTAGTTCCTAGTCACTAGGCCTGGTCACCCGATCACCCACCTCGCTTGTACCGAGCTAGATGTCACTTGTCACACTGAGAACACCCTGTCCCTCTGCGTGGTCTCCTGTGCTGGCGTGTGGGCCTCTCCCTGCCAACCTGCTTCACTCTCCCTGGCCCAAAAAAAAGGAGCAAGCCCTGCTGCTTTTGAGAGGGGGCTGAGAGATGACTGATTCCAGCACATCCCTCTTGCTCCAGTACTTGAACCAGAGCTCCCCGGCCTGCCGTGGCTCTCGCGGCTGCTCTGCCTTGGGTGACGTGAGGGACCTGTCTCCTTGCCGCGGCCGGGGTGTGGAAGCAGCTCGCTCCATCTCGATCACTGCTTGACTTATGGCAAAGCTAACGAAGGACCCGGACCCGGTGCATTGCCCTTCTTTCTTCTCCCATAAGTCACCAAAGACAAGAAGTGATGCTAGTGGCCCCTGTTCTTGCTTAAATTCCAAAGCACTAGGAGCACTTTAAGTTTTTTTTCTTTGGAGGGAAAGGAGTGTAGTGCAAAAAAAATTTAAAAAATTCAAGGGCTACAGGCTCATTGTTCATATTGCACTGAAGCACACAACAATACGATCTTCCTGGCATTAGGATGGCAGGTAGGGGCAGTGAGTCTCGTTGCTGATGTACTCGTGAGTGACTGGCAAAGTGTTTTGGTTTTATTCATTTGTACGGATGGCCGTTAATTTCAAAACTCTGACCGCTCCTGCTGGGGTCGGTCCTGTGTTTTACTGAAGTAATTTATAGCTGAGAAGTACAATGACTTTTTTAATGCATAGTTGCCTTTCATTAAACTTTTTTTTTTTTTGGTATGGTTTAACAGTGTTTTGGCTTTGCAGTCAGGCAGCAGCTGGCTGTAACAGGAAGCTGTGGCCAATGAATGTACCTATTTGTTCTTCACTAAACTGTAACTAAGCACTACTATGTTGAAATAAAAAAATAAAATTTAAAAAAAGGACTTTCTGTGCTAGGTTGCTGGAGGTCTGGCTGGGTTTTGCTCTTGGTGTGACCCAGCCCAGCCAGCTCCAGGTGCCAGACGTGGCAGGGGCTGTGCTTTGTCCCCTTTGCAGGACCTGCCACTGCTCCAGCCTCCTCCGCAGGAGCTGAAAACCCCGGCTCATAACTCGGTTTATTTGCGTGGCCTTGAGCTCACGCTTGGTTGGAGCACACGCTGCACCTTCCTGCACAGCAGCTCCTGCCCCCAGAGCACGTTTGGGGGGTCTGGGGTGAGAAGGAGCATTGCTACTGGGGCTGCCAAACCCTTCCTGCACAGGGCTGGGCTGTCACGGGCTCTAGCACCGCTGGCCCTGTGTGAGCCCATCCTTTGCCCCTGTAGGGAAGGGGCCTGGGCCAGGAGGGGCTCTCTGCTCTGCCACAGCAGCTCTGTCCTACTTCCCCCGCTGCTTGTCCTTGGAGCAGCAAAATTCAACTTCAGCCCCTGAGCAGCTCTGCGCCGCCTCCGAGGAGCAGCAGCGTGGCAGCAGGTACGTCCTTTCCCTTTTTAGCCCAGCCTGGCTACCAGCAGATCCCCAAAGAGGACAAACCTGCTTTAACAGGAAGGGTAGGAGAGAAAAGCTGCTGCTCCCCTAACAGTCAGGGGGTGCAGTAGTATTTTTTTTTTTTGTAAGTGAGGGGCTGGTTGGAATCAGGGAGCAGATAAGGAATTTTCCCCAAGTTTATTCAGTATCACTTCTTGCCCTACCTCCATCTTCTGAAAGCAAAAAGATGGGTCCCATCTATCAAAAATAATACAGCAAGAGTTGAAGTTATTCAGAAACATCTTCCAATATATAAAATCAACTTTACATACAGTCCCCGCTTTTATAAAAAAAAATAGCTTTTTGTTTTTCCTTATACACAATATTTGTCATCAGCAGGTTACAGACAATCAGCTGGGAACAGGACGGCCAGCAAGTGGTCTTTACCCTGTAGTGGTCGGGAGTGTGATGGAAGGATGGTGTTTGGCCATTTCTAGAGAACCAGAACAGGCGAGCAGTAAAAGTTTAAGTCTCTCTTTCTCTGGTGAATTCACTGCATGTTTCGTAAGATGTTCCTGAAGTTTTCCAGTTCTCTAACACTTGTTGAAATCCTGCGTGCAAGGAGAGCAAAAGGGAAACATTAGAGCAACATACGCATCACACCTTCTTTAAAAATTCAAGAGAAAGGGATTGCGATCAAGTAAAGCTTCAAGGAAGAGAGAATGGAGAATTTTGGCTAAATTAGGTTCTGCTTACAACCAGGCCCTTCACTAACTGTACACTGCAGCTCTTTTTAAAGCAAACACCGAGAAACACAGTGGAACAGGCTGCTAGAGAGCTCGGCCCTCACACAAACCCATTAACTAGAGGTCGAGAAACAGACCATAATACTGGCTGTGCAGGCAGGTTGCTGAGTCTCCTTGTTTTTGGAATCGCCCACCTCTTTTTCGTGCTGAACACATTTTGCCCTTGGAGCATCAGTGAAGATGCCAGATGGGACTCTGAGGATACAGCCCACGAGAGAGCTGCCCTTCCCCGCGGGGCCCTTTTCAGGGGGTTTGGAACACCCCAGATCCCTTGGGAACAACACGGAGAAGCTGGAGGTCAGTTTTAAAAGGCTCTTCTACTCCAGGGAGGTGGGACACAAGGTTGGAGTCTGAGAAGGAGCTGCCTGGCCCCGGTCTTTTCACAGTCCCTGGCCAGTCCCACGCAGAAGGTACGATCGGTGGGTTTGAAGTGAGACCCAGCAGGACTCCCGAGCTGTCACCTTGGCACCATCGCCACCTGAGGAATCCTCTGAAAAACCCGTTTGCCAGAACCCCCGGGTCTGTCAACACCGCTGAGCGGTGATAGATAACCAGTGGGTCTTGTGATCTCCTCTCCCTCCTGAACACCTCGTTACCCTCCTCCTCTGCCAAAAACTCCTCATCCAGCTCTCCACGAGGGCAGGGCTGGTAGATCCCTGCGGGATGCAGCCATTGCAAAGAGATCTGGGGTGAAGCAGTGGAAGGGAGAAGCTTGAAGGAGAGCTCTAAAGTGAGCGTAGAACAAGAATAGCAACCCTTGGCCAGGGACAATGCGCTCAGTCACACAGTTTCTTAAAAATCACCAAATTATTTATATCTTAATACAAATGTTTCCTTGAATCCCTTGCAGAAATGGAAAGAAGTTGTTTTAAATTGTTCCAGCTGTTGCACTCCACATTAACATCATCTGACATTTGGGAGCTGCTTTATGAGACAGGGTGATCGGAGCAGGAGCTAACACCAATATTGCTGGTAGGAACCGACTGTTTAAGATTAAATGGGATGTAACACAGCAGCCTGGGTGAAAGTAAAGGAATAAGTCTCAAACTAACCTTCCAAAAGCATTAAATAAGGCAACAATTTCTTGTCTTGTCAGCTGGAATCCATAGGAAGGGCCGCTTTCAGGTATCTTTTCTATCAGGTTTTCTGAAAAGAGGATCTTCAGTGCTGTCCCCAAGCCCTGCGTCTGTGTGTGACAAACAGGATCATTTAACAGTGAGGAGACAGCCAAGTTTAACTCTACTTCCCTCCTTCATCTTCGCAAGTATTCCTGTTGACACCATCTTAGCAAGACCCGGATTTCACTGAACACAGCTCAGAGAGGAGAGCAGAACAGAGCCGGGACGCTTTATTTATTCAGCATTACTGTGAGAGCAGAGCCACCAGCAGAGGCTTCCTGTCTAGGTTTGACCACGTGTAAAATTCAGCACGGATCTCACCGACCCCCCACTTCTACAGAACCCTCTGCCTCGCTTGCCAGGGGCTCTGCACCCCCTCCCCTCTCTGGGGAAGCAGCTGTAGCAGATTAACCCAGATTTCAACTGCAAAGGCAACAGGCAGCTGCTGGCAGGCGCAGGAGCTCCCGTCATTTGAGGTGCTTCCCCACACGTCCCCAGCTGCTGACAGCACTTACCTGCAGCTTCCCCCACAGGCGGCATTTGAAGCAGCCAACACAGTCCATTATCTTAGAAATATTCTTAAAGTGTAACCTGAATTCCTCCTAGGGGAGAAGACATTCAAGTTGATGATGGTTCTGCACTAATTAGGACTTCTTCCGTGTATTAACCCAAATCCATTAACGCATTCATCCTGGACTTCAGGCTAAATTCAGTGGGACTGAGGGAGGGAAACATTTCCTGAAGTGTTCCTCAGCAGCAACTCCCCGCTCTCCTTAAGGCACACCCTACGATCAGTAGTTACCCACAAGTATCCAAACCATTCGGAAAGCAAAATGAGTTGGAAATACCCGATCCGGTACCTTGCACATCTCGATCCCTTTCGGATCGAGAATTATCCCAGCCACACTCCTGAAAATACCCTTTAGGGAAGGGCTGGCCAATTACCTTTAGCTTCGCAGCTTCTTTTTTATTCCCTGCAAAGAGTGAGTTTTCATCGAAATGCAGTGGAAAAGACCTGAAACAGAATGAAAAGTGTTTGAGCTCTCTCACAATCGCCGAAGCCCAGACCCACGGAGGTATCTGGTTAGGTGTGTGAACGAAACCGATACGTGTTAGTCACTGGACATCTCTAGATGTATTTTCAATCAAGCTGCTTGCTTCTTACATCCCTTGGAGGCTTTCAATTTTCGCGTGCGTCTCACCTTGGAGACATTTTCAGCAATTGCTCAATGGTTTCTAAGCAATTGTACTCTGTTTTCTAACAAACATAAGCACTGAAAGCATGGGAGTGCAACAAGATAAATTCAAACATCGATCACATCAGACACACATTTCCAACTGGTTCCCGTATCTTCCGTTCCTGTTACACCAGACTCCATCCAATGCTCACACCTCCGTTACCAACATGTTCAGGGGTTTTTCTGGTTAAAAACACAAAGCCAGGACTGGTATTCCCCAGACGAGACAAACAGGTCCCCAATTTCAGGGCTGACACAGAGGCGGTTATTAAATTCAGTCCTGCTAAATCCAAAAGACAGCCTGGACTATTAAACTGTGGGCTTCGTTACCCTGGTTGGCAATTTGAATACAGATACAACGTACTCCCAGCGATGTTACCCTCCTGCACAAATCACACTGTTCTGCTACAAGAAAGAACCCAGAACCTGCCTTTCGAGGCGCTTTAAGCAAAAGGTTAAGCACACCTGGGGGTGCCAGGGTTGAAAGAGCCATTCTCCCCAGGTACCGAATGTAATTACTTGGCCAGATGGAGAATTTCCAGCAATAGGTTTTTCATTTCTGCGTCGTGACTTTTATTCCCTGTGTACAGCTGGAAACCCGGGCGCTCAAAGAACGGCAGCACTTTGGACAGGGCCCGCAGCTCGATCAGGTAGAGAAAATACAGGTTCTTGAGTCTCCTGGGACCTTCCCCTCTGGTGAGGACTTCATCAAATCTCTGCTGGAACTCCGTAACGTTGGGGCCCCATTTCTTCTCTGACCATGTATCTGAGGGGGGAAAAAAAAAAGACATGAGGTGGGTGGGTCTAGTTCTGGGTCAGCTCCTCCCACCATCCCCAGCTAAGTGGTGAAATGGGACTCGGGGAGATGCAAGCTTTATGGATAGTCAGTCTTTTTGCTAACCACAAACTGTTCAAGAGTTAAGAAGCGCGTGCTTTTAACCAAACTCAAGCCCCAGCACCTGCAGAACTCCTGCAGAGCTTTGTCAGTTGGTTTAAAACATGGCCCAGGCTTATGAGCAAAAGCTAAAAATGGAGGCTGGCCATTTCCATCAGAGTTAAATCAGCTGAAGAGCTTCTCATCGGGTGAGCTGATTGTTTCCGAGAGCAGTTGTGTGTAAGCTGGAGATAGCTCAACATCTGTCTGCACGTGGAGAGGGCTGGATGGAGGTGTGAGGCGTGGGGGCCAGAGGTTGGGAGGCTCCCTAATGCACGGGAATATCTTCAGAGAATTCATTCTATTGGGGAAATGTCAGAACAAAAGCAGCTGAGGATGGGAGGAGACTGGCCTCTACTTGCCATCATCAAGCCCAGAGGTTTCACAAGGAATATTTCTGTTTGCTCATCCTGTGGTGTACTGGTGATTATATAAAGTACACAGTGGAAGATACAATACAGTCACAGCAAGCTGATGTATAAAAATGAAAAAAAAAAAATGGGGAGAAGCTTCATTTTCTAAATCACGAATGGATAACCAGCCCAGCAGGAAAGGAGTCCCCAGCTCTGAGCTGAGGTGGGCTCTCTCTGGGGCAGTCACAGCACCTGCAGATGGGAATCCCTGCCTGCATCCAGGCTGAGCCAAGGAACACCGTCTCGGAGCAGAGATGTGGCGTTTCCCCAGCAGAAACCATCCCCTTCTACACAAGCCAAGCAAAGACACTTCCATTGCTATCTGCAGCCAACCTTATTTTCCAAACCCTCTCTGCAGTCCCAGCTCTGTGGTCTTTCTCTGTTACTCTGTCTCCCAGCTCTAACGTAGTCTAGCTCACATCACGGTGAGGCCAACACAGGCTGTAGAGACTTTAATATAATTATTTAGTTAAATCTAAATTACATAGCCAAGTTCAACAGCTACTCGAAACCTGTATTTGATTTTTGGAAGCTTTAGCAGAATAAAAGCAGTAGGTTTGGTCCCCAGATACCACTCTAAACTACCACGACTAAATCCTTCAGGAAGTCAGTCAGAACCTGCATCCCACGCTGCACGAGCAGCGTGCCACAGCCCTTGGCCGCACAAATCATGTTTTCGCAGAGCTGAAATTTAGATTTTTCAGATAGCTACTTATGGACAAGGAAAATGGGAGTGGCCTATGGAAATGGATCAGGAAAACCCAGCCAAGTGTTTTGCAGGCTAGGCGAGATCGTTGCTAAACTGACCGTCATAAAGACGGGCTAGGAAGGGACAGGCTCGGTACCCTCTCCAAAATAACCCTGGAGGAAGAACAGAAGGAATACGTGCCACAAGTCTCGGTAGAGAGCACACTACAGCCATTTCCAGACCTGAAGGCACGCGGTGACTGCATTCCTGGTTCTGTTACACAGCCTGGGTGCTGAGGGAGGGCAGGGAAGAGCACAGGAGTAGTCCCAAACCCTGCTAGAACAGGCTCCAGCTAGCACTTAGTGGAGCCACAGAAGTGCCAGTGTAGGTGTGATGCAGGAGAGTGAAGGCAGAGAGTAGAATTTACCTTGTAAAAGGTACCTGGCGCTCAAGTGGATGTTGATGCTTGCGTGGAGACCAGAAATGAGTTTGTAGAAAGCTCGTTTCTCTACACAGACACCTGAAAAGAAACAGGCACTTCAAGATGCTGAAAGCATACATTGAATTTGCTTGTCCTGGCTGGCAGACTGAAATCTAATCCCACCTGAGCGTGGCCAGTAACTCCCACCCGCTCCCTGGCCATTTCGCGTTCATACAAAGACAAGCAACCAAGTTTAGAAGGAGGATTACCTTTCAGCCACTTGTAAAACGTATGCCCTGGAAACAAAAGGAGAACAAGGCCATCAGTGTGAGGGTACTGCCCAAGCCTGGTGCTCTGAAACCACCTCTGAGGCTGGCCCCCAGTGGACTCTGCCCACTCCAGTTTGCAGGAGCAGGGAAGGAGCATTAGAAGATCATGAAAATAGCTCTCCTCCCCACCCTTCGGACTGGTGCATGACAGCAGCTGAACAGCACCTGGTCCTTCCTGCCCATCTCAACGAGGGCTGGGAGGGCAAAAGTGCTGCAGAACAGCACAGCGTAGGGGGAAACAAGGATCATGGATCACTTTTGCCTTCTGGCCAGGATGGGGAGACAGGAATTTTTATTAAAATAAAACAAAACAGTGTAACCAAGCATGTACAATCACACTGCCCCCTGCTACATGCTTGAAAGTAGTCTGGAGAACATACACACAAATTTGGAGATAATTTGGAGCCAAAGACAAAAGGCACCCAGCTCCTACCAGCTGGCACAGGCTGTTGGGACTATGAGTCTTCTCAGAGCTCCAGCCTGAGAGCTGCTTTCTCAGCAACAATAAGTGCTGGGAAAAAAAAAACAAACCCACAATGCTAGTCCTGTTCCTGAAGGCTTAGGACACTTCACGGTGTGATCTTCACGTGGCTCTCATACTCTTAGAATACTGCTGGTGCTTTTTGAGGCCACCACACAAGGATGGGCTGGCCCCAGGGACAGGGAGCTCAGAGGGATCTCTCCACATGGCCATGAACACAGCAGAATTTCAAGACAGCTTCTGATTTGTCTGAACAATGATTTTGCTAACTGGGTACATTATCTAATGGTACAGCTCAGGACAGCATGATGAAGATGCCGTATTTGTTTGTGTTATCAGTAAACACAGAGTGCCACTCACCTCCATCATCTCCTGATGAAAAAGAGCACGAGTCATGGAGGGAGAGAAAAGAGGAGATAAAAGTTATACATGACCAAAATTAAACTCCCAAGCACAAGTCAGAACATAATAACAGAGCAATCTTAAGGCAAGAGAACAAGCCTCTCCAGGGAAGTTTAGAAATGTTCTGAACGCAGAAAACATAATTTTTAACTGCAGCAGTGGACATACCAGATGAGCAATGCTCCTGAATAACCTGACCAACACAGGAGAGAGAACACAGAAAATCCAGAGACCACCCCAGAGGTCCTGCTGGAGCGGTGCTCAGGTCAAACGAAGCGGGAGACTGATGTTCGAGATGTCTGGGCAGGATGGGGCATCAGGAGAGATGGGGTCTTTTAGCAGCCTTGGGCAAGAAGCTCTCATGCTTCCAAAACCCTTCCCTACTTTTATTTTACACCTTTAGCCTTAGCCTCTAGGACAGCGTTTCTCTTACTGGATGGTTCCCTCAGGGGATCCCAGCCAGGTTCTTATTTCAGCCCATCACAGAGGTTTGGCATTGCCAACTACAGAAGCCAGGGACCCAGGAAGAGCTCGGGGTTCAGTCCTACTCCCAGTCCCTCCAAAGCTCACATTTCTTCCAGGAGTGGAGGATCAGAGTCCCATTCTCCATGATGGATACTAGAAAGCCACCCTTCCAGATGCCCTTGCATTAGCCATAAAATTCTAGACTTGATCAAGAGCTACAACGTATTTATCACTCAGTAGAAGTATCTCAGAGAGCATTTACTGTTCCTGCAGCTAGGACCAGCAACACTACTTAACCACTTAGTGAGATAAATAAATGACTTACCTCTACCAGATGCCAAAGGTCTTTTTACATTCTGAGGCCTAAGAGGGGGAAAAAAATTAAAGAAGATACGTAAATAAGCGGCTGTCTCCTTGCTGTGCAGAAATGCAGCACAGCAGCAGCAGTTACTTCTCTGCAGTCAAACAGTCTTAGGAGATCTAAGACCCCTTCTGTGCTTTAACTTTGCTCGGACAGGAAAGGGGTAAAATGTGGTTCTCTTTCTTTTGGTCTTCTTTCTCTAGAAAGAACAGGTGGGAAAACTCAAGTTTCTACAGAGGTGTTAGTGGACATTATCCCATGGCTTCAGTGCAACACAATATACCAGAGATCAGAGCAGACAAGACTACAGACCAGTGCCCACCAGTATGGTGCATCATTCCCAGGGCACCCACAGCAGAGTTCAAACTGGCATGCAGACTGGGGAGAGAGCTTCCTGCACTGGCCAGGGACCACATCACACAAGAGATGTGCACCACTGCCAGGCTGCTGTCTCCCCACACGGCAGGGTTTGCATCGGGAGCCTGCACCAGGGCAAGCCGTGGTCCAAAGAATGGCCAAGAGGGGCTCACAGGGCAGCCACACGGCTTGTCCCCTCCTCTGACAGCCCTTGCTGCACAAGCATTGCAGCAAAGATGGGAAGATGGGGATTAATGGAAAAAAAAAAAATCAGCAACTGCAGGCTTGTGGGATCTGTCTCCCAAACCACCTACTTGAAGCAGTTTTCTTCATAAATACTGTTCCAAATTTTCCAGGCATCCGGTCCTTTGTAGCCAGTATAGCATTCAGGATTCAGGAGTAAATCCACATACTCCGCATCAGGAGAATAGATATCTGTGAAGCAGAGTGCTGGATCAGGAACAAAAATTTCTGAAGGAAAATGACATCTTCCAAGGCTGATCCAGCCACCCCTTCGCATACTGAACAGTCTTGCCAGCTGAGAGATCAGCTCATCCCTCTCCAGAGAGGCAGGTGCATCAACCCACTGCAGCAGGGCACAGCTCTCTGGCCTTCAGAGCTTTCAGAGCACAAGGCCAGAAAGCAGATGGCAAAGCAAAATCTGAGCATGTTCCACCCCAGCTGTTAACTTCCTAAACACAGCAAGACCCTGAGCAGCAGTGAAGCTTTGTCAGAAATATTTGCATCATATTGTTTTCAAAATACCGAGTGCAGGTCTCTATACCATCAGCTTCGCAGAAGCTGTCTGAAGAGTCATCGTGCTGCGTCCACTGGAGCACTGCCTCCTGGGTTTCCTTGCTGCAAAGACAGTGGAAATTGTTATCAGAAGCAGCACTGATACTAAGTTTCCTTCAAGACAAGTAAGGATTGTGGAAAAAGAAGTCAAACCTCAAAAAGCCGTCAACAGCTCCAAGTCTCTTGGCTTCTTCACATTCTTCGGCAAGGTTATTGGCTTCTGCCGAATACTGGGTTGAAAAGCAAATGGGAGGAGAGAAGAGAGGATTAAGAAGCAGTTTTTCTGCTGTTATAATCCTGCCTTTAATGAACTAACCAGTTTAAGCATCAAAAACACTTATGATTCATCCCACCCTGTATCTCCACAGGATGTCTGCAAATATCCAGAGCGATTGTGATGATTGTCGCAGGGACTCACAGCAGCCTCTGGCACTGCCAAAGGAGCATTTTGTGCCTGACAATACCTGCTCCCGGAGAAGTCTCCTAAACCACTCTACACTAGTGGAGACAACACCTGACTTCAGGACAGCCACCCCAAAGGCTCAAACCTCAAGCTCACCTCAAAGAGGGTAAAAATTTAGCCACGAAGTGCATCCCAACAAATACTGCCCATCTGATGAAGGCAGCTTTTATCAGCTGCCGTGACATGAAACTGGTCCTAGAGGTTGCGTCATTTTGTGCATATGGGCACACCTACCTTGTAACTTCCAGATCTGATTCCATCAGGGACTTTGTCCTGAAAGACAAAATTGAGCCCGTGTTACACATGGGGCTGACATGGCTTTTCAGCCTCATCTTTGAGAAAGATTAGGAAGGTTACCACGGTTTCTAGAAGTTAGAAGGCAACCAAAGCACTCAGCTCAGCTTACAACACATCCAGTTGCCGGCTCCTCCACAGACTAAAGGTTAAGCAATATTCTTGGTGCTTTATTTTGATTTTTCGCAAGACTCCTCAACAGGTCAGCAGCCTTCCACGGGCGCTACGTCACATTAGGTTTTGCTTACCCAAGCCTGAGGCTGGGGAAGCCAACAAACACTTCAGAGGAGCTGAAGTTGCCTCTAGTCAGATGATGTCTGGCACCCTGCCTCTGGGTGATGCTGGAGCTTCTGGCAGGAGCGTAGGCACCTCTTTTCATTTTCAGACATAGCATCTCTCAGCCCCTGATCCACGTCATTCAAAAACTTCCCTTTTACCATTCCATCACAATGTTAGGCTTGCCAGCCCCACACAACTCGAGCAGTATGCACAAGACAAACAGGCCCTAAATTCTCCTCAACCTCCATTTCCTCCACCAGTGGGAAGGCAGTAAAACCAGTCCTGCGCTGCAGGAGCAAATACTACCATGGCAAGCAGCACAGGAAGAGAAAAATTAAGCAATGAATAAGAGTTATTTTTGTTGCTTTCAGAATGAAATGGACCCAAATGAAAATAATTAAAACCAGCACTGACACAGTCAGTTCTTCAAATAAGAACAACTTGTAGCTACTACTAATTTAATTGTAACATTACTCCTTCATATTGGTTGTAATCATTACCAAAACTATCCTTTTTTAAGGAAAAAAAGTATTGAAACAAAATGTTAGGTTATTTCAATTGGGGAAAGAAAAAAATCATCACCCTATTTTGGGTCCACAGTAGGTGCTTTCTGAAGGCTAAGGAAGCAGGGAAGTAAAGGACGCTTGTTTGAGGGGTACAGTTAACAGGAGAAGACAGATGAATTTAATGCATGTATCAGAATTTACATTACAAGTGATGCCCACACACACCCCTGTGGCAGATTGTATCATATCAGCTTAGATTTCTTTTTTTTCAGGCAACAGCTACATTACATCAGGTTCCCACAAAGTTCTCAGGTGAGGGGGACAGGCACCTGCTTTACTGCAGCATACTTGAAATTGTACGTGAAAATAAACCAACGAGTTGTAAAAATGCACACGAGTGGGGTCAGGAGGCCTCTCAGGGAGAGCACCCGTTGCACCATCGGCGTGGCGTACCCCATGCACCCTTAGCATACACCCTGCTCTCGAGACCCAGGAAGGAGAGTGTAAGACAGTCTGTTGCCGTCTGTCACCCCACAAAGCCAGGCTGGGTGGCTTTTTCACCATCTTTATCAACCCAGCAACCAAATTCTGATTCACTCACTTTCTTGTCCCCTTCTTTTCAGGCAGACACCTGCAGTCAAGATGTTTTCCTGTAGCTCAGCAAATAAAACCCTTTTGTCCAGGATGCAGGGACAAGGGTGTCTGCTTTTGTACCGGGAAACAGAGGACTCTGAAAGAGCCATTTCATGTATGGACAGAGGGATGGAAAGGGCCTGGCTAAATTTGTCAGCCAAAACTGCAAACCACAAGGTAGCTTGTGGACCAACAGGGTGACTATCGTGGCAATTAACACGAGAGGCACTTCTTGTAACAACACTGCATCTACCCCAAAACCATCACACTAATACCAAAAGCGGGACCAGGACAAGTTTTTGGCCATTCATGGCAGGTCAGCTCTCAAAGACTAGCTTTTCTTTACACTTTCAGAATTTAGCATTTTGTTTTTTCTCATAGATACCAGCTCCATCAGAGCCACAGTTTTGCTACAGCTACAATAATGAGAAGAGTAATTTGCCTGCTTCTTCCTCTTGGTCTGCAAAAGCCAAATATAGAAAAGAGGTAAAAGAATGGATTTCATACTTACCTTTGGGCAGGGTTTTACAGCACAATCTCTTATTCCACAGTGACTGTTGTCATTCCAAAAAGGACAAGGTTTCTTTAGGTTTACCTACAAATAACATATTATCCTATTATACATTTCTTCCACGCAACCAAGTCAACCTTCCACATCACTTTATCGACACACATCTTCAGCGCCTTAGTGCAAAACTTCAGATAAAACTTAGTGCAAGGTTGGGCGCAGGAAGAGTGGAAACAGACGGTGTTGTTTATTTTAAACAAAGTTGATCACGTTCATTCACTTGTCTGTCATACAAGATGCGTGTGTCCGTACAGCCTGGCCAGGACTCTTTGAGGTAACACAGGACACAGAGGCCACCGATTCCTAATCGCATCCCAGGCTCCTGTTGAGCAATGACAAACGGGGTTTTGGCCAGGTGGTTTGTACCCTTTAGGGGCCAACAGTTACTATGTGGTAATCTTTGGCCTTGGAATATTGCTCACTTCATTCTCCATGAATCTTAGGGGAAGTTTGCTACCCACTGATTTTGTTTCCTCGTTTTGGGCAGCTTATGACTACAGCCTGGCTCCCTTTTAGAGGAGCTGGAGCCTTGCTGCCATCCTCCTGTGGCCAGAGCACAGGTCTTCTGCTGTCAAGTCATCTGTGTTCTGGATTTGTCAGTGTGCAAGCCTTCCGGGCTTGATGGGAACAGCTACTTCCTTGGTGTTTACCAGGCTGCTTGCTGTTGCTCAAGTCCTTGTTATCAGTATACCTTATTCTTTTAATCCTTGCTTTGCTGCTGCTTCTGAAGCTTTCACACTCAGACATCTCCATTCACACTTTGTTCAGACCAATCTTTAACTAATTGAATACTAAAAGGGGGAAGAACACTAATGTCTTTAACAAATCCTAGTCTTTCTTTTCTCTGAGTTGGTATCAAATATTCTTCCAAAACTATTAACATTTAACAAGATTTAGTGGGTTTGGGAGAGAGGGGGAGCAGGGAAAAGCAGCTCTCCCCCAGTGATTTTATATACAGGCCTGTTCTAGCTTGCAGTGCAGTGAAATCTGGAACTTTTTTAACTGTATCTGTATTTGACAGGTAAAATACTGCCCCATAACCCAAGGACACTCCAACAAACCCCACTCTTAGTCACATACGTGCTGTCTCACTGAATGGGAGCAGAATCCATCTGGTAACAACGGTCTGGCAGCAACAGCCATCAATTCACCCAATTGTTTGGTACCTAAACCAGGCTTTCCATGTCAGCGGGGAGACTCCCATTATGCAATGTGGATCCCCAGTCATCAACACGTTGAGCCCCAGCTCAACAAATAAGTCATTTCCTTAGTCTAATGTAAGTTCTTAAAAGAGAAAAAATGCATAAGAAAATCCTAGGAAATTAAGTATTTCTTTATCAAGAGAGTGGCCAAACACTGGAACAGGCTTCCTGGAGAGAGGGTCAATGTCTGTGAGTGTTTAAGAGGCATTTGGACAACGCCTTTATTAATATGCCTTAACTTTTGGTCAGCCCTGGCTAGATGATCACTATTCTGTTCACTGTCTTTAAAAACATACAATTTATTTCAGAAGCATTTTATATCACATTAAGATCCTCCTGACGATAGAGAGTCACACTTACTGACTGCATTGTTAAAAATCACTGTTGAAATGGGGGTACCTGATTTTAAAAAGACCCTTGATAACTTCAAGGAAGATTATTTTTTTTTTTAAATAAGAAGCAGCGGCATACAAAATTAATGCAATAATACAACTCTTGTATAAGAAAATTACCTTGTAGTATCTAAAATAGTCACTTTCCAGAAGTTCATTCAGTCTATGAAAAAGCTTGTAGTTGTTGAAGGCATCAATGGTTTCTACATCACAGGTGCAGTCATCTAAATGACCAGTAAGCTGTTGGATTAAAAAAAAAAACAAACCACCAAACATGAGTATGAACAACTTAACCAGTACTCTTTAACACTGCAGCCAATAAAACAATTCACAATTCTTTCCTTTTACCAGCAAATCAACTAGTTAAGTTTAACCAGAATTAAACACATTAAACCTGGTTCTGCTGAATTGGCAGAAAATTTCTTTCAATGCATCCTTCAGGATGTGTGTTGTACTTGTTGCTTGGGGACAGGCAGGTTTTTTGGGAACCCTTTTCCTCTAACACCTATTGGTATGTCAGAGAAATAGACATCAGAGGGACACTGTCATGTCTTTAAAAAGCAGAGATGACAGACACACGCAACTAGACTTTGTCACACGCGGGCGCCACACAGCCCTCGTCCACACATCAGACAATGACACAGATCACAGATGTTTCTGGCAGGGTCAAATCCAGCAAGATGCTGAGTACCAGCTGCTGTGACAACTGTGAGCCATACACACTGCCAGCTCTGGTTCCCAATTTTCGGTATGCCACTCCTGGCAGGGTGGCATACAGGTGAGAGCTGGCGTTTGCATAAGGGACCACTTAGGCAATAATAACAGCACCAAGGATTACAGCACTCAAACAAAGTCCTTGTTGTTAATCAGCTGCGCTGCAGCCATTTGTTTGATTTAATCAGAACCACAGCAACTGTGTCTCTCCTCGCCTCAGAGAACCACTTGGTAAGAAAACATTTGTTCTAAATCTGATGTAGAAAGCCAATACTTCTTGCATCATCCTGAACTCACCAAGCTGTATGCAAGCCCTGAGGAAAAAAAAAAAAAAAAGTAGCACAAATTCAGCTGTGGCTTTCTGACACGTAGATTACTGTCTGGATGACAAAGCTGCACAACACAGAAGTAGTTTTGCTTCCCCTATATCCCCGATGAGTTCCTGGGGAAATCACCCTGGCCAAAATCAAGTATTACAACTCATCCACTCTCAACAGCACGCCAGGGATTTTTCCTGGATGTTGATGTAGCAATACAACACATGGCAAGCTGCCATTCCCCAGTATCAGATAAATTCAGGGTTTCAAGATCAGGAAGTTGTTTTAAATCGATACTGTTGATTTATGAAGCAAAGAATAGAATGTTTGCCATGGTTCGTGATAAGAAACCCTCTTGACACTTCTACTAGGGTTTTGTAGGCTTTCTGGGGCAGGAGACAGCACAGAAATGATGTACCCCACACTACAGGGGGTTACATCCAACCTCTGCCGTCTCTCTGTGCACAAGACTCCAACCTTCACAATAAGAACAAAACATATTATTATGTACAGAAAGAAAAGAAGGAGCCACTTGAGAAACTTGAGCCACTTGCCTTGACACGTTTCCGGAGAGCCCTCAGATCATTCAGCAAGAGCTACACATCACCTTAAATAAAACCATTCTAATTACTACTGCAGAAATGAAGCTCCCTGCCCTCCTTCCGAGAAGGAAGGCGGAAATGGAGCACTTGTCCTCAGAGTGCATAGTCACCAAAATGTGGAAGGGAGGAGAAAAATAGCCTGGATCAAGCATGGAGTACCTTAAAGGCAAGTGGAGGTTTCTTCCTGCCACCCTGGACAGAGGAGGAAGGAATCCAGGCTCTAGATCCAGACTGCTCCATACCAGGAATGAATATTTTGGAAACAGCTATAGAATCATAGAATCATAGAATCATAGAATCATAGAATCATAGAATCATAGAATCATAGAATCATAGAATCATAGAATCATAGAATCATAGAATCATAGAATCATAGAATCATAGAATCATAGAATCGTTTGGGTTGGAAGGGACCTTAAAGATCATAAAGTTCCAACCCCGCTGCCATGGGCAGGGACACCCTCCACTAGACCAGGTTGCTCAAAGCCTCATCCAGCCTGGCCTTGAACACCTCCAGGGATGGGGCATCCACAGCCTCCCTGGGCAACCTGTTCCAGTGTCTCACCACCCTCAGTGAAAAATTTCCTCCTAATGTCTAGTCTAAATTTACCCTCTTTTAGCTTATACCCATTACCCCTCGTTCTCCCACTGCACTCCCTGATGCAGAGTGCCTCCCCGTCTCTCCTGTAGCCCCCTTCAGGTACTGGAAGGCTGCTATTAAGTCTCCTCGGAGCCTTCTCTTCTCCAGGCTGAACAACCCCAACTCTTTCAGCCTGTCCCCATAGGGGAGGTGCTCTAGCCCTTTGATTTTTCCAAAGGGCTTTGATATTTTGGGCTCAGCCACACTGATTTAAGGGGGAGTGAAGGGAAATCTATTAGAGCGTGTCAGAATGCCCTACTCCACTTAAGCACATAGTTTTTAAGACTCCTTATTTGGAGGCTCACTTGTATTTCCTGTGGTCACACTGAAGCCCACCACCTCATCCTCACACATGTACATATACTGTCATGCATTTGGCATGGTAATGAAGATTAACAGCATAGCAATTAACCTTTCCACTAGCCTGAATCACCCTTGTAAAAAACAGCAGCAATTTCCTAATCCAGTTACCCAATTTAAAGCTGTTTCAAATTAAAAAAAAAAAAAAAAAAACAACCACAACAGGAAACCAACCAACCACATTTTTTATTTCCTGGAAACTTGGCATCCTTTGAGGCAGGCAGTTTATAGACTGGGTCTAGAAGTGGCCTACAAAAAGATTTGTGGCTAATCTTCAGCTGCTCTCTGTATCCATGCTAGACAAACATGTCACTCCAAGGGGATGACATCCCTGTACGAGGTAACATCGGAGCACGCAGCAAGCCCTCAACTGAAGCAGCACACACCATTTGTGCCAAGACTGTCTTCGCAACATCTAGTGACCAGTTCAAGCCAGAACCAATCTGGAAAAACATCATCCTCAAAATAATGCAGGGTGAAGCACTGCAGACGGTCCCACAGCACTCGGGAGGAGAGGGGGGTCATGCTTTGGAGATCTCCAAGTATCTACTGCTTGTTTTAGAAAAGGACTAGTGGGAAGATCAGCCACAATACCACCAAGAACATGCCTGCAACATGGGCAAAGGGGAAACGCTGGGGAAAACTTGAGCACTGTTCAAGTCAGAGGAAAAACTCCTTCTTCTAAGGATTTCAGCCAGACTGTGCAGAAATGGGTAATTTCCCTTGCCTGCACATGGCTCATAACAGTATCACTGGCCTGCTAACCTTCCTGCTCTGCTTCCTAATCCACCAGACTGCTGAGAAAAAAGCTCAGCCAGGCCTGGTGACACCACCTGCATGTGCCCAACCTACCAAAGTTCACAGCCAAAGGAGTACAGAAGACGGCATCAAGAGCCAAGTCTTCTCAGAAACCAAGATGAAAGCCCCAGTGATGCTACCACCAAAGCACCGACCTGCTTTGGGGGTCCACTTGGCAGGGCATGTTCTTCATCCCAGAAGTTCTCGCTTGCTCTGTGACCACCTACCACCCTGTACACAGCCAGAGACTTGTTTTGCACTGCAACTCCTGCTGTCACAGCAGTTGATCTGTGGCACGTATCAAAGACGTCCTGCAATGGGTGGTGTCTTAAAACACTTTTCCTCCACCTCCCTAAAATATTTATCTACATCTTCAACCTATAATAATTAAAACAGTTGATCCAGTCCCAAATATGTGCCATGTGCTTGCCAGTATCTGTGGATCACTGAGCTGAGCGGCAGCGACGGTTGGCACTCCACCCAGGCAGGGGTGTGAGAGCCTGGCAGGAGACCGACGGGCAGGGCTGGGTTTGCCCATCGCAAAGAGATGCAACGGAGCTGCCGGGACAGACATGACACAAGCGGCTCCAGGTGCTGAGCAAGCAACGAGGAAAGCGTTCGGCCGGCCCTCCACAATAGCTGCTCTCAATCTCTCAACACAGACATACCCGCCTTGTGTGTGTAACACAGGTTGAAACGCCGCCACACGTGGACTCTGCATAATCCTGGGGTTTGGCCTTTGCTTCATCCTCCTTTCCCTCCATCCCAGGCTCCTCTCCGTCTGCTCTCCCCTGCACTGCTGGGCTCCACACCCATTTCTGCTTCTCCCAGTGTCACAGAAATGGTCCCTGGGCAGTGGATTTAGGGCTTTCTTCTTTTGCAATGGGCTCTGTCCCGGACCCACACACCACAGCTGGGTAGGAAAGAAGGCAAACTCTTTTCTGCACCTTACACTCGCAGCTACCATAGGGGTACAGGGAAGGGAATACTACAGCAGCTGAGGAGTTGCTTTTAGCCTCTACCAACATCACTGGCAGCTCCTGTAGACAGGCCACACCAGTCCCAGGCTGATGGCAAGCAGATGCTCTCCCTGCTGCCCCAGCAGAAGCTTCCTTGCAGTCGCCCTGCACAAGGGATCTGAGGCTTTTGCCTGGAAAACAAGGACTGGGGCTTCCAGAGCTCACACAGAAACAAACCTGACGTGGGAGCCTCAGGATGGGGTTAAACTGCAGAAGCTGAAGGGCTGTCAGATGGCACCTCCAAGCATCGGCTAGCCAAGAAGGATCTGCGGTTGCTCTGCACACGGAAGCTACCTCTCGAGCCACCCCACAGAGATCAGGAACTGTGCTAGCTACGAATTCCTGCCCCGAAGGCTGTTTGTTGAACAGCAATTCAACAAGAAGGCAAGAGCGGCTTTAAACTCCGTTCAGGTAACAAGGAGGTAACTCTCAGTGCCCAGACTCACCTCTAATGACAGCATACTGACCACAGAAACATCCCCTGAAGGAAACCAGTCCTCTGCCAGACTGGAAATCTAGTCAAGAGCTCTGTCTGCCAAACACCTGCAGCACATCAGCTTAATGCAGCTCCATCAATCTATAAACAGTGAAGAAGCAATAATTACTAGGAATATGGAGAATTGATTCATGGCTGACTAAAGCATGAGTGCAAACAGGAATATCTGGGTGAGGGACGAGCTGTCTGTAAAGTTCGAGGTAACTCTGATATTGAAATGTTATTCAGCACTAATGAGACAGATTGGAAAGCAGAAACAGTATGTGAAACTTCAGCGTTTTTAGAAACAGATGGATGTTTCTAATAAAAGCTTCAGGACTGGTTAGCAACCTCTCTAAGTAAATGAAGAGCTAAAATAACAGTCAAAAAAAGGATGTGAGGCATTGCTCTTAGTTGTACAGACAGACAAGAGCACAACATCCATTCCAGAATTACAACCCGCTTAAGTCAGCATTTGAAATATTGTTAGGGCAGGCGCTCCTTGTCAACTGTCCCAACACGGGCTGACGGACAAGTCAAAGCTCTTCTGTTCACCCTCCATCAAGGCTTCTGACTCTGACAAGCCCATGAGACAGCAAGAGAAGGTTCACAGGAGGAAACCAAAAGCTGTACCCAGCCCTTCAAATATATAAACACAGGAGGGTGAAACATACCATTTAAGGCTTGCCCTATATTTTATTTGCTGGTAAATAAAAACCACCACCCCAGTTCTGCACAAGATGATCAGCAGATTATTTTTTACAAAAGGATGAGGTAACCCTCAGGTGTGTTTTTGAAAGGTTAAGTAGTTAGAAAGGCTGAAAAATGCAGGCCTACATAACACCCTTTCCCAATAGCAATAAAGTCTGGAAAAATCCTGAACCTGAACGCTTGTACCAAAAACAAACCCAAAGATTACACTACTCCATAAACAAGAAATGTGTTGCAACAAGCCAACAGTGTACAGAGTACAATGCCAGTTCCTCCTACCCAAGGAAAACAGCCTGCAAACCATTAGTACCCCAGAATGTCAGGCCATTTAGTGGTTAGGGCTTCTTTTCCCACACCACAGTCCCGACTCAGGCTTCAGTCTTTAGGAGACAAACTTCACTGTCAAGCACGAAGCACACAATCAAAAACCCTATAGAGATAAGGAACTGAAATGCATGCTTTTCAATTCTCTGTCAGCATGGCTTGTATTTACCATTTCCACATGAAACTGTCAAAAGCCCCCCAGAAGGCAAAGCCAAGTGCACAACTGTATTTGGTTATTTCCTCCACTCTCACTTTCTGACTCACAATTGAGCACGGGATTTTTAATACAGCGAGAGCAGGCTCTACAACAGCTTCCTTTTTTTAAAGGGCAACAAAAATAAAGCACCAAATACATTGTACCATCTCCACTCCTTGATCTTGCAAGTGTGCTTGTACAATATTAAGTCAAAAGTATCCCATAGTGACCGTTCCCCCAAATCCAGCTGCTTGGTCTGATCTCTTGGTTGACTCTAACCAGTTCTCTTATTACATCAGCAGAAGGTGCACAAAGTGCATCAGGGACAGACAGTAACACGCCTGGCATATCGGGAAGGAGAAATAACCCAGGATCAGATTCTATGAGCTTCTGTGAGATTCTCTGCCTCACAAGTGAGGCAGCCCCATCACCCCGGGCACGGCAGGGTAGCAGCTGCCTGCTGCAGCCACGCTCTCTCCCAGACGGCGGAGTCAGGAAGGACGGCAGTCAACAAGAGCAGCAAAGCAGACCTGCCGGAGAGGGGATGAGGCAGTTCCCAAACATTATAGTAACGGACATCCCTGAAACATCCCACGAGAGACTCCTGGGCAGTTAGGGAAGAACTGCTCCCCTAGCTGAAACACTCAAGGGACAAGAATACAGTTAAGAAGGCAAGGAAGAGGGCACAGGGCTGCGTAGCGGCAAGTCACCCTCCGAGTCCCTTTCCCCTAGGCACCTCCCAGCAGACTTCCTCATGCCCGGGGACGAGCCGAAACACTGAGGCACCTGCACCCACCGGTGCACAGAAGAGGACCCACACCCCTCCCACAAACAAGACCCCCAGCCCCACGCAGAGCATCCCACCGGCAGGTCCCACCTGGCAGAAGCAGCGTCTCTCCGCCTCACCGGGCGGCCCGTGGGGCACCACCGGCACCAGGAAGGCAGCGAGTCCCAGCGCCCGCAGCAGCAGCCGGCTGCCCACCGCCATCTCCCGCCCCAGGAGCAGCAGCCCCGCCGCCGCCGGCTGAAGAAGCCCCGCCACGCACCGCCCCTCGCCGGGGGCGCGGCCGCCGCCGGGTACGCGCCCAGCCGCACGCAGCCCGCTCCGGAAGGACCGGGAAGGAAAGTGGCCCCGGGAAGGTGACCGGCTTCGGTGACTCACTCGTGCCAGGACGGAGTAGCCCAGCCAGCACAGAAAGCAGCCCGGCGTCCCTGCTGTCTGGCAATAAAGAAGTTAAACTGGTAACTCAGGGAATACGTGCGCAGTGCTAGATCGGGCTGGCTTTCGAGACAATGGGAGCGATTTGGGAGCATTTACCCCTTTATCAGGGATCACAGGAACTGCTGGCCTTGGGGTGTGACTTGTCCCGAAGGATGGGAGCCTTTTGTTATTACAAATGTTGAAAATTTATTCTAATGTGAAGACTACACCCCCAGGTACCAGAGACCCCCCTCGACTTAAGATCCCCACTTACCGAGCATGCGTAGTAAAATTAAAAACCACTGTACCTTTAAATTGAAGCAGGAAGAGAACTAACCGCCTGTAATTAAGAGATAAGAACTAACCAATTATAAATAGAGGGATGGGGCAAAGAAGACACAACTGACATTTTGAACGGTATAAATACCCGATAGGACTGTAAGCAGGGGTGCTAGCTCTGTGGATTACCAGCCAGCACCCATCTCTGTGCAGAAATGCAATAAAACGGTGTCCCAACTTTGTGTGTGCATTGACTTGTTGCACACACAGGTGACAAACTCCAGTCTCAGACAACGCCCGGAAGGAGAGATGTGACTGGGGCGGTCGTCTCCAGGTGGGTGTCTCCTACCCTCTGGGTGAGGGGACGTAGTGCGGGGGCACAGGGGACACCCTGCAGCACCCCTGGCCTGCTGTGTCCTCCACTCACCATCCTTCTCCTCACAGACCCACAGGCCTTTGTCCAGGCTTTGGCTGTGCAGGAGACACAGCCGTGTTCTCCTGTGCCCACAGGCCGTGGCCGCTCCTGAATCCAGTCAGCACTGAAAATAAAGCATTACCGATTCAGTTAATGGAATTTATAACTTGGCTGTAAGCAATCTAGTGACTTGTCTTTTTCCTTGAAGCTCCGGAGTGGCCTAACCCTGGGGGAGCCGCCTCTGACAGAAACCCCAGCACGCCTGAGGAGAGGAGCCGTGAGAGGTTCCTCCTGGCTGTTAACTCCCACCAGACACTGTGGTGCACAGGTATGTGTGTGCACAAACTCATACAGAATCCCAGGATGGTTTGGGTTGGAAAGGACCTTAAAGCCCATCCAGTGCCACCCCCTGCCATGGGCAGGGACACCTCCCACCAGCCCAGGTTGCCCAAAGCCTCATCCAGCCTGGCCTTGAACCCCTCCAGGGATGGGGCATCCACAGCTTCTCTGGGCACCCTGGGCCACTGCCTCACCCCCCGCACAGGAAAACATTTCTTCCTCACATCTCATCTCCATCTCCCCTCTTCCAGCTTCAAACCGTTCCCCCTCGTCCTGTCCCTGCACCCCCTGACCCAGAGCCCCCCCATCCCTCCTGTAGGTCCCCTTTAGGTTAAGCTTTAACCTGGTGCCCACCAGCACCCCCACGTCCTTTTCCGACAAGCTGCTCCCCAGCTGGGTGGCCCCCACAATATACCGGTACGTGGGACTGTTCCCCCCCAGGGGCAGGAATTTGCATTTCTCCTGGTTGAACTTTGTGGGGTTCACGTTGGTCCACTTCTCCACCCTACTGCGGACTCTACGGCAGCACGACCCATCAGCCACTCCTCCCAGTTTGGGAGAAAGCATTACATCTGGTTTTACTCCAGAAAACCAAAAGATCCATAAAATCTCACACTAAGGACCATGCCCAGCCCACTCTGGACTGCTTGGAGAGGTAAACTGAGTCTTTATATTTCTGTTTTCAAT